>PVIY010004184.1:0-105338 GCA_004026745.1 Myrmecophaga tridactyla
GACGCTAAGCTCTAAAGAATCTAGCCCTGTTGTGAATCCCTTAATGTAATCAGCATTTTCCTTTACTCTTCCTCTCCTTTACTAAAATATCTGCTTCTTATGAAGACTCAGTGCTCTTCAACCAGAAGTTTGATAGTGCTTTGCATGTGATCCTCAGACCTTATACTGCAATTTTTTAATGGCTTATTTTACTTCTCTTTTACTTGATTACAAACCCTTGACAGGAAGAACTATGACTTTTTCATCTTTGTATTTTGCATATAATGAAGCTCAATCAATGGCTGTTGAACAAATCATTTGCCTTTCAATCTATTTAATTTTGCATTAAATGACCTTGGATCAGGGTATATATTTTATCACATGTGAGAATCACGAATGCATTTTTAAGAAAGGATCTCTTCATTTCAGAGACCAAGTAAGCAGAACAGGGCTTTAGAAATTTGAAATTCTTGAAGATTTCTGTGAATCCTATGACTTACAGAAAATACTACATTTAAGAGGAAATGCACAGCAAATCCAAGAACCAGAAATTAAATCAACCAAAGGGGCATTGATATCAGTATAAGTACTCAATTCCTTCCTTTGGGTCCCAATTTCTTTATTTATGAATATATTTATGGGGTATCCAATCAAGGACTACATTTATGTTTTTTGTCTTCTTGAATAAGAGAGAGAGAAAAAATAAAAGAAATGTAAACTCCATTCAAATGTAGATCCCAGTAGAGATAGGATACTGCCTTTTCACCACTGTGTCCCCAGATTTTCCAAAACTCTGGCTTGTTACACCTTCAGAAATGTTTGCTGAATAGGTATCAGAAATCACCTTTGAATCATGGAACAAAGTTCTCTCTGGCTAGGTGAAGTTGGGATATTAGGAATCACCAGGCAATCTCCCTTAGTAACGGGTACAGATGGCAGACAGCCAGCGCAGTTTGTGGGAAGGAAGGGATGGTGAAACTATGAGTTTTGAGGGCTTAAAAGGAAAAACTTTTGACCCTTAACGTGGTTCAGCAAAGGCAGGTGGTGGGACCAGAATCAGAAAGGACCCAATTTACCTCTCAGTTTCCCGGATAACATTTTTTTAAAGGTGTGGAGGATGATATAGCAGGAAATAAGGAGAGCATCCTCAAAAGTTATTGGCTTATATAAGGGAATATGTATGATGCAATGTACTTTCATTCAGAAACGAAGAAGGCCTTCCCTTCTATTGTCAGGCTTCCTTTTATAAGCTCCTATTTCATAATCCATCTTGGTGTATCTGAACTTTAGGACTTTATCATCAGGTCTTCATTGGGAAGTCCCTTCTGTGTGATGGTGCAGTGCATACTCAAGTGGAACACAGAAAATACACTTATTTTCTTGTTTCATACCTATAATTCGAATATATGATTGACTTTGACGTGCTTTGGTATTTCATAATTTTTAAGACTGTGAGGGGAAGTTACATTTATCATCCTCAACATATCCTCTAGAATGAATATGCCCCCTTAATTAAATCATGATATGGGAAAACACACTTAATTGTTGATTTTTGTCTTTAGATATGACTCAAAAATAAAAATAAAAATAAATTAGCGTATCTATTTGTAGTAATTGGGAAGGTAGATTAGCAATTCTCAAAGCCAGTAGTTTTCAAACACTGGCTGTACATTAGAGTCACTTTGGGAAATTTTGAAACACGATGGATACCTGTATCCCACTGCAGGCCAAGTAAATCAAATTCTCTGTAGGAAATGGCCAACTGCATTTTTTTGTTAAATTCTCCCAGTGACTCTATTTTGAAGCCAGATTTGGGAAAGTTGGGAACTATGCCTCTGGGCACTTCCTAGGTGGTGCAAATTCAAACTGACTCAATAAATAAAGGTCAGTGAAGGACAACAGTCAGTGAAGAGATTGCCTGAAGGCAAAGAAGGTCATTCATTTCTAACCTATCATCTTTAATTAGCCAGTTTATTCAAATAAGTGTGGTATACTAGGGCAGGTCTGAAAGACCCCAGAAGTCTTCTCTCCCTGAATTTCACTTTTTATAATGCTGGGTGCTTATGTTAAAGGACATGTGTAAGAAACAGACCTGCAAATTGTTTATATAGTTGAAGACTTTAATTATATGACAGAGTGTGAACTTTCAGAATAATACCTGGGAGCAAATTATTCCTGGTCTTAATAGTACGAATATTAAATGTTGAATAAAGTATTGAACATGAATTATGTGACTAATCAAGTTTTCTTTAATGAGCTGCTAGGAAGTCTGGAGCCAAATTTGTTCTCCATGAGCAAGTATAATAGGGATTATTCCTGTCGCAATTTTCCCTTTATTATCCTTGCTTTCCCCTTTTCTTTCTCTCTGCCTTATAATTTATCATTTTATTTATATTTTACATTCATCAAGCTACCGTAAAACTGTTTAGGAAAAAGATGAGGTGTACCTACCATTAAAAAAACATAGTTAATGAAGCCACCGGTCAAATATTGCACCACAAAGGGCGGTTTTGTTGTTAGTCAACTAAATTCCTCAATTTAAACCTGAATAGTATCAAAGCCAACCTATAAAACATATGCCTTGGGCACTAGACACTAATTCTGATGTTGAAATAAAAATATATAAGATACAGTGAGCACATAGACACATCAGTGTAGTGTTGTTATGACTCTACCTTGACATATTTACCACTGAGGCAGTGAGAGGAGGATAAAGGAATCAGAGAGAGGAAAAACATATTCTGCATTTGAGAACAAAGAAGACAAGAAATAAAAAAACATGAAGTTTCTACTTGGGTAGGATGTCCAAATTAAGTTTTAATAAGAAAGTGAGGTCAAGATACAGGAAGTGAAGAAATCTTTCAATCAAGGGGAAAAAAAATCTAGGTTAAGTTAGATTTTTAAAAGAATGACATAGCTGGAAGATATTCTAATGTTTAATTTTTGCAAAATACCTTGCTTTGTTTTAGTGATTAATTAAATCTCTAATATCCCAAATACTAATAAGGATGATGTCTGAATTGCAAACAAGCCTTTTGAAGTCAGGGTTCTCGAGGGTTATTATTATAAAAAGGAAAATTATCAGGTGTTTACTAAATTGCATCAAAAGATGATGAAAAAAGATGTTTTAAATGTAATTTATAGTCACTGAAAGAGATGAATAGTCCCATAAATATATTGGTATTTCAGTGAAATTATTCTTGACAAAGAATAGTATGAATAGTAGCCTACACTGATGGATTCATTTGCATATGTGATTTGAGAGCCAGGTTTCCTCTTAGCTATTATCACCATTTAGTCAGGTATTTTTTTACCCTCTGATGGAAATACAGGAAAGAACCCTCTTTAAATTTTAAAAGAGGGCCTGGTTTTACACATGTAGGTAAATTCTTCTTCTGATTTTCAGTTTATACTGACTATATAACAAAATATTTTCTAAATTTTATACAACACTTTTCTTCTGGATGAAGACAAGGAGAAGTTTCACTATATCTGTGGTTTGCGTAATCATTACAAAAGTTGTATACAAAACCCTGCAAATAGGCAAAAACTGCAAAATACACTCTGACAACTAATGCTCTGAAAACACTTTATTACACAAATTACATTCAGATTCTGAAAATAGTGTTCTAACAGTGTAACCATCTAAAAATAAGACATCCCAGAAACACACCAACTGAAGGAGAAAAATAAAAAAAAAAAAAATTAAATACTTTTTTTCTTTCCCTCATTGCAATATAATGTCAGTGATTTTAAAAAAATAGAAGGAGATTTAGCAGCTTTGTCATCACGTAGCACAAAGTTTCTCTTTACTGCCACTGGCTGAGAATGGAGAACAGGAAAGGCACCAAAGAAAGACATTGGCAATGGAAGTGCTAGTGGGAAAATACCGTGTTCAAGCAGAGAATGGGGTTATTTACATCTACAGAAAAGTCTCAAAAATGTAAATGGGCAAACATTCCATCGTTTAAATTAGTACTGTGATGGAAGAATAGGACTGCTTCTCTATGCTATGTTCATATAACGACAATGGCACTGTTATGAACTTCTTGGAAATGTCTCAACTAGAAAAAGAAGCCAACTAAACCAAGAGGGAGTAAATAAAATGTGTACAGTCCCACACAGACCAGTACAGTTACAATTAAATACACAAAACTTTCAACGTGCTAAAGGGAGAGGAATCTGGCATTCTTGGTATATCTCGTTCAACCTCATTCAAAGCCTGGTTTTCAGGAGGATGGTGCTGGTGGGGGCATCGGGGCAGAATACTCCTCTTCTGACTCACTTCCATCGTCTTCATCTTTCTCTTGGTCACTCCCCTCGGTGCTAAGGCGGTCAAACCCTTTCCTACTGTAGCCCTTACGGCTTGCGAAGAAGTTTCCGAGGTTTAAGCCTCCACTTCCCTTTCCTGAAGAGAGCAAGCAAAAACACAGAGTTGAGGTAAAGTTTGTACAGATGATTTTTAGTTTCCTTGTCAATTCTTAAATGGCAAACATGGTTAGAAGTTGGAGAATTGGAAAGGACATATATGTGTATAATGTTTATATATGTATGTATGTATGTATAGCATATATGTGTATGTGTGACATACTGGCTATATAACAAAATATCTCCTAAATGTTATATAATACAACACATTTCTTCTGGTTGAAGACAAAGAGAATTTTCACTATATCTGTGGTTTGTGTAATCATTACAAAAGTTGTATACAAAACCCTGCAAATAGGCAAAAACTTCAAAATACGCTCTTGACTGCTAATGCTCTGAACATCTGTGTGTGTATGCAGGCATGTGTGTGTGTGAGAAAGAGACATACAGACTTATCCAACAGATAAGCTCCTACTCCACAGACATTAAAATAAAGAAAAAGACAAACAAACGAACAGAAAACCAAAGCTCTCCAGGACTATATGTTTCTGCAGGAATATTTCAGATTTACTTTTCTCCTCCTGCTTTTTCCAGGCTGTCTGAAACTGGCATCCCTCGAGCAGCTTTTCATTTTAATGATTTTCTGAAAAGGTCATCTTCCCTAAGACAAGCACTAACATGCCAAAAGGAATGACAGAAAATTTACTGAAGACAAATGAAGCCAGATAAAAGGCAGGCAGAGAGAATGAGATGATTTAGAATGGAAAACTGGAAAAAGAAGAAAAAAAAACCAGACCATGGAAATTTGCTGTCAGAATCACACACTTTGATTTAGTTTATAGTTTGCATTCTGGGTTGAATGCTGGGGAAATCCTATGCTGCAACACGGAGCTTAATTTTCAGAGGCAAAAATGAAATATCTCCTTGTTTTTAAAAGATATGAGTTTATTCACTTTGAACCAAACTTGAAGTTAAAGAATTCTAAGTTTACAGGCATACCTCTAAGTCTTCCCAGTACTCTTCCTGAACTTGCCTCGAGTTTGTGTTCAGAATCTGCTAAAAAGAGATGGCACATTGTAAAATGAGTCCTCAATCCATGAGATCAACTTTAAACACAAAACCAGGAACTCATAAATGATTAACAAGGCCTGGCTGTTGTCCATATATACTTTTTTTTTTTTTTTTTTACATGGGCAGGCACCGGGAATCGAACCCGGGTCCTCTGGCATGGCAGGTGAGCATTCTTGCCTGATGAGCCACCGTGGCCCACCCTGTTGTCTATATATACTTTTAAAGAAAACAGAGTCAGTATGTTTTGGCGATACAGATAAAAGCAAGAGCTGGATTTGACTCCTGGCTGTGTCTCCTATAGGCCTGTGCAATCTCAAGAAATTACTTCCTTGAGCCCCAACTTTCTCCTTTGAGAAAAGAGTGATCAATGACCATGTCTACCACTCTGTGAGGTTTAGATGGGATACAGCATTTGATGTGCTTAGAAGAGTGCCTATATATAGACAGCCAATGCTCAATAAATATTGGTTACTTTCATTAAGATAGAGTTAAGTTTTCAATAATTTGTAAAATCTTGGACCCTGGCTTTTACAATTTAGGGATATTTGTCTTAGGGTTTGTTCCTTTTATTAAGAAAGGTCCACGTTCTGCTATAGAGAGCTTTGGATCCACATATGTCATTTTTCCTTTAAGTATGATGTAAGTGAAAGCAAAGGATGTTGGAACCCTGAGTATTTTCCAAGCATATAAGGTTCTCCCATGAAGAACCGGCTCTCTAGGCCTTTTTCATGTCTCCCTGTCCTCCTTTCCCTTGCTTCCACCACTCCCTTAAGGACTAGAGTCTGAGAAGCCAGGCTCAGGGTTTCCTAGATTGCCTCTAAGAAGGAGTAGAGGCAGCAGCATGGAGAAAGCTAACAGCCAGATGACAGGAAAGCTAAAAGAGTGGAGGTGGGAGAAATACGCAGGATAGGGAAGAAGAATCTGTTAGGATTGCAAGAAAGCCGACAGGGACTGTAAGTTCCACAAGGTCAGGGGACATGCCTTAGTCAGTTTTGTGTCCCCCGTGCCCAGCACAGTGTCTGATGTGAAGCTGAAACACAGTGACCGTGTGCTGAATAAAGGGATGGGTCCTTTATGAGGGATTCTAGAAACCTCAGAATAGATAGGATAAGATCTATAAAGAAAAAAATGCTGGAAAAAGGTGAGATGCTTATTTATTTTTAAAATTAAATGTATTAGGCAGAACCATATAAAAAGCACAATTTTTTCCTAAATAAAGAAATGATTGGATAATGGCAATTTCACGTGGTTCAACCTGGGTGTTTACTTCCTCAACACACTTCTATAAACTCAGCTTTCTGAATCACGTTGCCATAGCACATGCGCTTAATAGTAGCAAATGGGTGAGACCAAACCTCCTTGACTCTCTCTCCAAGCTACTCCGTCTTCCAGTTTGGGCTGATTCCTCCATTCCTGCCACCTGCCACCCACACCCCACGTGTTCCCCTATAACACTCTGAGTATTTCTCTATCACTGCACTTACCACACTCTATTATAACTTTCATGCGCCATCCCTCTTTTATGTGTCACCTATTCTGTGAGTGCCATTTATTTATTCATTCGCTCTTTCAACAAATATTTACTGAACCCCTGATCCCAAGAACTGTTATTTGCTCTTGGGGATACATAGGCGGCAAGACATAGACGATTTTCGCTCTTTTGAAGTTCATATCCAACTCACTGAAGAACACAACTATGTTCTATTTATCTCTGTCCCTGCTTGCCACAGTTCTAAACCCATAACAAAGGTTTAATTAGAAATCCTTTTGGGGAAGAGTTAACTGTACTTTTGCGGAGTTTAGTTGACTGTGTAGCAAAAGCAAAAGAAAGTCCAAGAAAAATTCTCTTTCACCACTTATTAAATTGGATCATTTGGTTACCGTTTCCATGTCCTTTTCTGTTGTCACGGCTTTGCCATGGGCACGGGACCTTTGCCATGGCCGCCTTGGCTTGAAATAGGATCAGATGCTGTTTTCTGTTCAGACACTGCCTTCCACCCTGGACCATGGACTCTATCCAGGATGCAAATATAAACTCTTGCCTGAGGACCCAAGGACACAGCCAAAGGGGACTGCTATGAGAGGTGAGAATTGTTGGTCAGATTATTTGCTTATTTATTTATTTGGATGTCCTGAAAGAAACTCAGCTCCTGAGTCCTGTGATGGGCTAACGATTTTATAAAATACTGCCTCCTGTATCAGACCCTGCTTTGTTCAGTTAGGGTGGGCTGATGGCATGGATAGCTACATTTTATGACTTCTTATTACTTTTATTAGCAATTATTACTGATCATAATCATTGATAGTATTAATTGAGTACTTACTAGATGCCAGGTACTGTGATAAATGCTTTATATTCATCATTTCATTTAATTCTCACATACATTGTGAGGCAAGTATTTTATCCTCATTTTAGAGATGAGGAAAAATGATGGTTTAGAGAGATTAAGTAACTTGCCCAAGGTCATGAAGTAAGAGCTAGAGCCAGGACTCAGCTGGTGGAAAAAATAATAAAACCCCCAAATAACTGGCCCAGATACTTTAAGGAGCAGGCCCATTCCTAACAGTGGGAATCTCCTTCTCATTCCCAACCCCCTTAGCTAATTTTTACCAACTCTGCTTATCCCCACAATATCACATGTTGACACTAATTTGGGCTTGTGCCAAGGCTAAAAGGCCATATGAAAAGGTATGTCTTAAACTGCCCATCCCAATTTCAAAGGGTCCAGCTCTATTTTCTATTGTGAAACTATCTAAAGACAATACTTGTAACAAAGACAATAACGTCAAAAAAGAGAGCATTGCAAAAAGCAAAAAAAGACGCTGAAAAAAAAAATCATAACGAAACTCCTGAGAGTAATCAGGCAGAACACTCACAGGCACATTTCAAGTTCAAGGCTCATTTTACTTGCCTCCAAAGGCCTTTGATTTTTTCCACCGAATAAATATGGCAATGGCCAGCAGGACAACCACAGGCATTACCAGAAGGGTTGTAATGAGAACAACGGACACTCCCGAGCCCGGCTCTTTGATCAGTTTCTGTTTCTCTTGCATCTTCTGCAATTCTGAGGAGGTGGGTTTGTTCTCCATTTTGGTTTCAACAACTGCCTCGGCTTCTTCAGAGAAAGAAGAGTTCACAATATTCAACTGACTCAAAGATCCCAATTCCCTCCCAACCAACTCTACCCAGCCAAATCGCCAACTGTTTCTAAAGAACTAGTTGAATCTAACACTCATGGGGTTCATGTTTCAATATCTGAAACTGCCAACCTACCAAATTACCAAATTAGTAATCTCCATTGAATGGCTTTTCGCCTACAGGTCGATTTTCCCTGGTTTCACCTTTAACTCCCTCTTTAGCTACAATTCTACACAATATATTTCCTGTTGTATTTATCCCGAAGTTAAAATTAATGGGTAGCATGGCACAGGGGACAGACCTGGCATGCATAATGGAGTCAATCAAACCTGGGCTCAACCCTCAGTTCTCCTACAATAATAAATGTGAAACTTTGGGCAAGTTACTTAAATCATTTGGGTCTTAGTGATGTCATCTGTAAAACTGTGATAATAATACCTCTTTCATAAAATGGTTGGATGTAAATTTCTGCCATAAAGAAGGTGCTTAATAAGTGTTTTTGTTTCCTTATATCTTTTCTTTATGAATCTCTTTCATGTCCAATGAATTACTGGTACATTGCATGTTTCGCATGCACACCTACACGCATCAATTCTAGGATTACAAAATGGAGAAAGGAACTGTATTCTTTTCATGTTCTTTGCTGTAGTCCCTAGCAAAATGTCCTATACAACTTCTTTAATTAAAAAAAAAAAGCTATTAAAAAAAGTTTTGGTAATGGATGGCGGTGATAATAGCACAGTATTTTGGATGTAACTAATATCACTGAATTATACACATGGAAGTGGTTAAAATAGGAATATTGTACTGTTTATATGTTACCAAAGTAAAATTTTTTAAAAATCAAAAAATTTAAAGCAGACAGATACACTGTATATCCTTTCACTGGTGATAAAAATAACTTATATAATTCTTCTGAAATATTGGCAAGTAGCAGGTAGATCAGGCCTAAAGTACTGTTTGGGAAACTGATGTAATAAAAGTATGTAAGCTACTGTAGGGATCTTAATGAAAGCTGACTAGAAAATGAGGTTGTGCTTTGTCCCAGAAAGCACGTTTGTGCGTATGTGTGTGTGTGTGTGCATGTACGTTTGTGTTTGTGTGTGTGCAGAAAACCCTAGCATTGCAAAGGCCAAGAAGAATTTTCCCAGGCTAAAAGTTACAACCATGTTTTCCAAAATGCTCGGACTGCTTCTGGAGCTCCAATGTCTTGGTGTGGCCTTCTGCTCTATGGCACAGAGTGTAATGTATGCCCCATGGATATTTTGACAAAATGGCAAGGAGAAGTGGCTTACAATGGTTAGGACAGTCTTCAGTTAATGTTCAATACGTATTGACATGACTTAATACATTTCTGGACACTTCTCCGAGAAAGTCATTTCTCAAATGATTTAAAACACAGTAGACATCATTTATTATTACAAACAAGTGGCAGGTTCCAGCTTTTTGCTTCCACGTCTGAGCCAGCCTACTTCATAGTCTCAATTTCACCTATTGAACACTTGCACTCTGGCATTGCTCTCCTTTATGCATCACACCAATGCAATATGATTAGGCACTATTATTATCACCATTTTACAGATGGCCTCATCTTTGAAATTAAGTCTGTAGAAATAGGATTCATGGTGTTTGTCTCCTCCCAGTACCATGGTAAACAGGAGACCACACTTCCTCTTCTTTTGGCCGCTGGAATAGCTCATGAAACTTGAGAGGGAGAGAAGGAAAAGGATGCCACAGACCATGATGGTTCAAAGTTTACCTTTCTAAGTCTCCATTGCCACAAGAACACTAGTGGAATAAAAGTGATTCTTACTCTTTCTGATCACTGAGTGTTTTGTCTTTTTCTGTTACTGCAGATAAGATATACAACTTGTTCTATATTTCACCTAGCTCTACATTTAAGCAGAAAAAGATAATCATAAATGGGTAGTGAGATTTAAAAAACTAGGCCAATCATGTAGGCTGACGGCTATTCAAGAATCATTGTCTTGGGCAGAAAGGCTTGTTACTATCTGGGGGCGAGTATACCCAGAGAAATTGGCTGGCCTGGTCAATGGATTTACCTGTACCTAAGACCAAGTTTGCACCAGCTCATATCTAATTCTTTTATAAGGCAGGGACCAGGACTGGGCTTCATTAAACGGAAAGAAGAACTGTGGATGAAGTAAATGATAAAGACAAAAGTATCAATTTATCATTCATAGAAGGTATGCTGAGAATGAGGTGATGTGTTTACTCAGATAAACACAGGACATTTTAGACATTATTTCCACATGTCCTATGGTGCATTCAGTGTCATTTATTAAAAATACTGGAACATTCTAACTTTTGAAGCAAACTTCAGTATGCTTAGATTTTAAAAGACGCTCTCTATATTTTAAAGGAGGGGGATAAAAATCTAAAAGTTTCTCAGTCTAAAAAATAAAAAGCAATGCTGTTGCTCTTCTTAGGAGGCTTCATGTGTGGAATAAAGAGCCCTAACACCATAGTTATTACTTAAGATTCTAAAACTTTCACTAAAAACATAAGGAATAATCCAAATTTTGCTACTCATCCACTTTATCCTAAGTTCTTTTCTTGATAACCTCACTAATTTGGAGCATTCCCGATGGAAGCAGGATGGAGCTTGTCTAAGATCAGCTAGGTCCTGGTGTGACTGGAAGATAAAGGCACCTGGCATGACGCTCCTCTATTACATACGATGCCAGATAGATTCCATCTAGGACAAAAATGACTTCAACCTTACAAGAGCACAAGCTCTTGTGGCATCTCTAAAGATATGTGGAAATAAACATAATTTTGAAAAAATGAGGTGTAGATTATTTTTTCCTTAAATAATACATTTAGAGAACGAGTCTAGGTGCTCTGCTGTATGAGTGCACACACACACATTCCCACCTACAAGTATGGGCATATCTCTCTCCTCCTGGCAGAAAGGGAGAAGCCCAGAGACCGCTAAGAATTGGAATAAGGGGGACAGGAAAGGAGCAACATAATTAACATTACAAAACAGGGTATCCCCCAGGTCATCACAGATACTTAAAGGCTGAAGGTCATAGATGATATACTACCAAGTTACATTTTAGAGCATGTTGGTACCTATAGCACCAACAAGATTAAACTTTTTCCTTTTTTTAAATGCAATTTGCTTTCCCCTACAATGTGTTGTTCTCTACCAGGCCTGAGAAGCTAATGCCATTAGGGAGTTTCTTTCATTTTCTTGAAACTGATTCAGCATCTTTGGTTTTTTTTTTTTGGAGGGGGTGTGGGGCGAGATACAGGCAAGTGTTATGCCTTCGAGAGAAAATTGGCATATCCATTGCATCCCTAGTAATTTTACTTGAAAATTTAAATCCATTTCTTAAGTTTCTTATCACCTTAAATTTTCTTATCCCTGAAAATCCCTTGAACACTGTTTATGAAACTCTAGCATCATTGGTCAGTTATATGATCATTCACATCAGTGCCATCAAAGGTCACCCAAACTTGGAAATTTAAAATTAACAAGTATCTAAAAAGTTATTCAATCTAGGATGGAATTTCCCCCATCTTTCATGTATATGGTTTATATTAAATGGCAAGATTCTGATAAAATACAGGATCTCAGAAATCCAGCATGGTTTATGTTCTTTTTTTTGTAATAAGAAAATATACCACCCCGCCAAAAAAAAAAAAGGTTTAATGAGAATCATACAGGTTCTAAGAGGAAGAGAACAAACTTCATTTGAGTTTTGGTGTCTCTAAGTATAAAACTGGACTGTCAGAAAAACATTTCAACAAAACTTAATATTTACTATTTGAACTGCTTCGGTTCCAAGGCTGGGAATCCAACCAGTTGTACTCAGTGGCATGCACCAAGGAGAGAAGGAGGGCCTACTGGAGACCCTCAATCATCCTGCACTGGCCAGCCAAGATAAGGTCTGCTCAGTTGTACTATTCTCATTATAGACATATTTGACAGATTTGAACAGAAATGGTTTGAAGCCACTTTGAAATTCCAGAGGTTTCAGAGTAAACTACAATCATTCCCAACTTGCAGTTGGAAGAATTTATGATAAATGAATGGGGGGCATCAATTTCTCCTCAACAACAGTAAGAGTGGCTAAGAGCACAGGATATGATGCCAAAGAAATTTTGGTTTTAAAAGCTAGCTCTACCAGTCCTATCTTGGTAGAAATTCCGATCCTCAATGTCCTCATCTGTAAAATGGGGATAACAGCAACTATCATGCGAGTCATGAAATGATGACACTGGTTAATTTTTATATAGCCTACTGCCCATTGTTTATAATCCATAAATAATTTTATATTAACAACAATATCTTTCCTAACATCTTTATTCCAGAACATACAGAACTTATCAATAGCTCTCTATAGCAATGATAAAAAAAATACTAGGGGATCAAGAGACTTTTTCAATACATGTGTGGCATGCTTGTACCATTCAGTAGTGTCACCTGGGTAGAAATTCTACAAAGCAAACAATTGCTATTTATTTATTTTATAATATCATCTTATCCCTTTCAACCTTGAGCTGGCTATATTTTCTTATCTGCCTACATAAAATCCCTAAACTCCCTCTCGGTTCTTGCTTCTTTTCATCTTTTTTCCACCTGCTTTCATGAGAAAGGAAAACACGTAAGCCTAGGGTTGAGTCTGAATATATAGGAAAATCATTTGTAAAGCAACCAATAATGGAAACAATTTGCTATTTAAATATTAGGAGTGCCTGACAAGAAATGCATGGTTGAGTCCTTAACGATAAACCATGTATCAAAACCCTGAAGATAATAGAAAATATATAAATATAAACTGAACCTAGTGATAGGAGAAATTTACTTAACTGGAACTCGAGATGAACCCAGATGTTGCATATCTCTAGCTAAGTACCATTTCCTTATGTTTGCTATTATATACCAATGATGATAAACTGATTTTTGTATTTGTATATGTCTGTATGTATGTATGTCCACATACACACACACACGTGCCTTATCTCTCCTTATAAATCTCTTAAGGTCAGGCACAGTTTTATTTCTCTTGGACTTCTTATAATGCCTTACACATAGAACACTCTCAGTAGATACTAGGAGGCTGAATGTACTAAGATGGGGACGTAAGGAACACCTGACTGTTTTAGTCTCCGAGGGCAATAAATACACCAAAGACATTTTTCATTCTTCTACATTAGATCCCATTAAAGGAAGGACTTTTCCAGTACATTGCAAGGTAGTTTTCTGTCTGCTTGAGGTTAACATATTCCCAAAAGTGACTGACTTTTTTTCCTTTCTGAATGTCTTTGGCCCACTCGTTACAGATTTCTTACATCTTCCATCACTTTCCATCTCTTGAAGTAAGTGAATTTGAGTTCATTATCACTATTCCATTTATCAGAAAAAATGTAGCAAAATGTACGTTTAAAGGCTTACTATATAACAGAAATCATGGATAATTTACAAGATTGTATTATATTTCCAGCCTGATAATTTTTCAAGTGCAATCATGAGCCACAAAACAGTTCAACACAAATAGCCTTGGGTTTCACAGTTATAAAAGGAATCTGACCAACCTTTGATTTCCTGAACCTCGATGCCAGCCTTTTTAACTGATCGATGTTCCATTTCTATAATAGGACAACAAAGACAGAAAACTCAGAATCCCAAAAAGAAGGTTTGAAAATGTAATTCTGTGGAAAATATATCCCTAATTAGTCAACAGCATTATTATCTTTAGAGTACAGTCCAATACACACCATTAATTAGGTGCCAGCTCCATGAATCCTGGATTTAGAGTTTATAAGGATGTTAACTATAACATTTTTAAGATCTTCATGTTATCAGAATGAGTTTTTATTTGTAGAGTTCATAATATTGTTTATTTATGAAATACCAAGTACTTCTAATTTCATATAGGCAATTATCTCAATTTTGTCATGTGGTTACTAGTTTATAGCTGGCATAAATTGTTTGACCAGCTGAATATTAGAATGCAAATACATGAGATGCTTGTTCAGTCTCTGATGGCAATCTTACTATTCCAGAGATACCATTTTGCAGATTCATTATTTGAAGCATTGTACTCTGGACTATGCAGAAGGTTTTTCTATTTCAAAGCTGTGTGCTATACTGAAGTGCTTCTCAATCAGGGGATTATCAAAACCACGTGGGAAACCTTTCCTAAATACACATTATACCACCCTTGTTCTTTCTACAGGACCGGATGGGATCTGGCCATGCATTTCGAAAATCCTCTCCAGGAGATTCAGATATGCATCTCAGTTGAGTGCCAACCACTGGGGCAGTATAAAGAGATATAGACTGGAATCTTAATGAGTTCAAGTTTCATATGTCTATCTGAAAAATGAGGATACTGGCTAAACATCTGAAGATTTACTATCTTTAAAGGAATTTATGCATTCTTGTTCTGAAAAGCTTGAGTTTAATGATGCAATTGGGAATTATCCAGCTCTCTTGGTTTTCCTGTCTGCCCACATTTTTTTGTTTTCCTTTGAGAAAGCAGAAGGTAGGAGCACATGTGTAAAGGGTATGTGAAGCTACTGATGGGATGGAATATTCCAGGGGCACCCCATGTGCACTCAGTACTAACTGGACGCTTATTACCTAAAAGCAAATTTACTCAAGGGATGATTCTGAAGAGAGTGGTTATCAAATTTATTTGGACTCCAAACCTACACATTACTTGACTAAAGTTTTAGACTCTTGATTTTGATCTTCTTTGTTACAACTTGTAGTTTTCCTTGTTATAATGCGTGCTCTGTTTCCAACAAGTTTTCACATCATTATTTCTCTATCGAACACTGCCTGTTACAGTTTGATACCTTAAGTGTATCATCTTTAATTCTTTTCTTTCCTCTCACCTCCCCCTATTGTTTGGAGCCTGCCATGTTTTAAAAGCAATCCTGGACATTGTGGTTGGCCGACTACTAAGCAGCCAGAAGCTCTTCAATTTAGAACACTTGTGTCTGACAGATGCTCGGCAGCTATTGAGAGTTGAAGAGCCATATGGGAAGTGATGTCTGTGTAGAAACAAGTCAGACCCTCTGCTTTGACAAAGCAGTTTCTATCTATCTGGAACTAAGATAGATTTAATGTTGGCTTTCAGTGTAACAGACATTACTTCAGGCATGGAAAATTTCCTGTGGAATATCTGTGGAAACAAGGGGATAACTGCCAGGAGGAAAAAGATGTTTCTCCTCACTTTTAAAACAATGACTTTAATCCCTGAACTGAATGCCAACCAGGTCTTTCAACAACTGCAAATTTGCACCTAGTTTCCCCACTCCCATCAATAAAGAAAAGGAAATGTGAGTGTTTTTGTTTCACATGTTTCCGAGCAATAAAACCGAGGAAGAATGTGGACACTATAAAAGGCGTACTTTCAGTAGAGGTGAACTTCCACACAGTGTTGGCATGAGCGTCTCCAATGTACACCGTCCCGTCTTCAGATGCAACAATATCATGGGGCATGTCGAAGTGCTGCCAAAATAACAAGCCACATATTAGGGTGGTGAATCTACCCTTGGATCCTTCGTGAAAAAGGAGAAAAATGAAGCACATAATGAAGTTACAGGCACATCACTCAAAGCAAAGCACCCATGATTCCCATCAAAGCAACTCCAGGCTAGGGGCAGGCATTCATTCATTCACTGGGCACTGAATCGGGGCCAGGCATACTTCTAGACACAGGCTAATCGTAAGGGACGTTTGAGACTGATTTTCACATCTTCTTGAAAGCAAAACTCCAAGTAGATTACTTTTTAACAAGGCTATTTACTTGGTGGTATATTATCTACCTATTTATATTTATTTTTGCCTTCATGTTTCTTCTACCTTGTAATCCCTAAATTCATGTGTTTTAATTTGTACAAATCAAAAGGACCAGATATTAATTTCTCTTCTTATTCATTCCCAATAAACTGTCATTTACTGCTTTTAAAATTATTTTTACAATATAACAGGAGTTATTCCAAAGATTCAGGGTATTTAGATTATTTCTGAAATATTCTGGCTGACATGCAGCAAAGTGAAGTTTCATACTCTAAAGTCCAATGTTTGCAGTCAGCAAAAAAAAAAAAACAAACAAATTAAGGGCTACCCCCATGAACTTCCTGGGTTTTAGTACCTACTTCAGATGCTCAGGTGTTTAATGTCTTTTCTTATGATATATCCCTGTATCAAATTATTGTCATCTTGGACACGAAGACATAGTTGGCAGGGGAGCACTTCATGTTAGACTTTCTCGGGGTCATCAAGCTGGTTCTTGGAAAAGCAGGTTTAAAACATTGCGTTTCTCAAGTTTCCATCTGTCTACTAAAGCATCCAAAGGTGTCACATGTCCTCTAGTTGGCAGGACATGGAGACTTTCTTTCACCTTTGAGGTCTACAGGTCTACCTGAATATACAGTTCTCAAAACTATGATTATTAGTGAGTATGAAAAGGAGCAGTATTTAGACTGGGGGCTAATCAGATAACATCTGCCCACCTCTGTTTGCTGAGAACAAAAGGGCACCATGAGGCAAACTACTTTTCTTAGCACACTTTAGAATCTGTTTTTCGGAGATATCACTGTGCTTTAAAAAAACTGCAACAGTTTGTCACATTGAAAAGAAAAATGAGAGAGCCATGCCAAGGAGGCTTATTCTTCACACCATCAGCTGAGCTGTGAGAAATGTGTAAGAGAACGACAGAGAGCCAGAAATCAAAACATTGCCTTGTTGGAATCTCACAAGCTGTCATTAAACGTTCATCTTTATTTTGGGTTCAGCTAATGGGTGACAACAGATTTGCAAATTACAGGCGGTTCCTGTTCTATCGAAAATATGTTCTTAGAAACTGCTTTGTAAAGCATATGGTTGTAAAGTGTTTCATAATTTTTATTAATTTATTATAACAGGTGAGGGAATGAAGGTGAAGGGGGAATGGGTAAACTATTCATTGGCCAAGGACTTTGCATTTAATAAATGACAACAATATGTCATAAATTCAAGACTACAAATAACTATTAACCTCTATCAGTGGTTTTCAAAACTGATCATAGACTCAAGTGTTTCTGGAACTCCATTCCTGCTGCAGAGGTACTCAACTGTTATCTTTTTAATGAAGTATCCCACTGCTCTGTATCATCTGAAACAGTAAAAATATGTTTAAGTTTTAGGATTAAGCTTTATGACTTCAGAGTTGAAGGGATTTAGAGATCTTCTAGTCCACGCTTTGCAAACTCTTCTCCTTAAGGAGCCTTGGACAGAATAAAATTGACAACAGAGAAGAATGATAGCAAACTCCTGGAGTTATTTAAAGGTGAAGCCTAGGGGACACCTGCCCTCAAAATCTTACCTTTCATCTTGAAAATTCATGAGGAATTTATTTTCTATTCCTTGTCATAATCATGGTTGTTTTAACCCCAAACTAAGATTCAAACTTACACAACAGGGAGTAAAATTTGCACCCGTTTATACTGTAGCTTAATATATTATGCTTGGCATACCAAATATGTACCTCATAGGTGAAAAGGACTCCAGATGGAGAACACGATTCTAATCTAACTTCATTTAACAACTGAGAATACTGACATCCTAAATATGGACTGTTAAGTGATTAAGTGCATTTTGGAATTCAAAACAACTGGATTGAGAACCAGGTGTGCACCTTACTATGTTACTCTGGCCAAATCATTTAATGTATGTAACTTTTCAGCTTAAATATTGTAATTTCAATCTCCATTATGAAAGTTGGAGAAATAACATGAATATGGGCTTCCTGTTCATCTTTTTATTTTGGGGTATGTGGGAGGGCAGGTATCATCCCCTTCCTTTTCTACATGAGCTTCCTCGCAGAAAAAAGAACACAGAAAATGTCAGTTTGAAGGGTATGTGCGAAAGCAGATGATGAGAAACCATTCGGCTTTCCTATAAGTATGCGGAAAAGAATTTGGGAGATGATTACATATATTTTTTCCACACAGCTTTTTGACACTATTTGATAGTACCATCTTCCGTATTGTCCTACTGTCTTCCATAAAGATAGAGATCATATTTCAGGCATACATACTTCTAAAGAAAATAATACCAGAAGAGGGAGACCTGGAATACATTAGGAGAGAAGCAGTGGTTAGGCACAGACAGAAGCTTAGATTAGCTATGTAAAATTTGACCTTTGACTTGAAAAAAGAATCTCTTCTTACATAGGAGTTAATATCTCACATTATTTTCCTCACTCAAACTTAATCCTTGTGATGATGGTCTAAGTAAATGAAAATTTGGAGAGATTCATAACTTGATTTCAGTTTACTGAGTCAACATAGAATAAATTTCTGTCTTAGTGTAATATAAATTCTTGTTTACTTAAATGAAAAGCAAATTCCATCTAGGCGCTAGACTTACTTTTTTTCAAATTTGATGTATTGACCCACATATTATGACTCATTCGTTTCTGAATGTGTGATGAATGCTGATGTTTAGGAACATTGCTTCCTGAAATTTTAATTCAGAGCTGCTCATATTTTTTAAGGGAGTAAGGATCATTTAGAGTCAAACTTCTTGCTAAGCACTTAAGTTTATTTTTTAAAAATTTTTTATTGAGAACTCCACACATATATTTTCTTTACATAGTGCACAATTAATGGCTCACAATATCATCTCATAGTTGTGTATTTATCACCATGATCATTTTTAAAACATTTGTATTACTCCCAAAAAAAAGAAAAAGAAAAAAAACGTATATATACCATACCCCTTACCCCTCCCTTTGGTTGACCACTATTGTTTCCATCTACCCAATTTATTTTACCCTTTGTCCCCTCTATTATTTATTTATATCCACTTTTTTTTTTTTTTTACTCATTTGTCCACACCCTGCTGTGCTGGTTTGAAATGATGTATGTACCCTAGAAAAGCCATGTTTTAATCCTAATCCCATTTTGTAAAGGCAGCCATTTTTTCTAATCCCTATTTAGTACTGTATGTTTGAAACTGCAATTAGCACCTCCCCAGAGATGTGATTTAATCAAGAGAGGCTGTTAAACTGGATTAGGTAATGACATGTTTCCACCCATTCTGGTGGGTCTTGACTAGCTTCTAAAGTCCTGTAAAAGAGGAAACATTTTAGAGAATGAGAGCGACAGAGAGCAGAGCAGAATGACATAACTGCGAGAAGCAGAGTCCACCAGCCAGCGACCTTTGGAGATGAAGAAGGAAAATACCTTCTGGGGAGCTTCATGAAACCAGAAGCCAGGAGAGAAAGCTAGCAGATGATGCCGTGTTCACCATGTGCCCTTCCATATGAGAGAGGAACCCTGACTGTGTTCACCATGTGTCCTTCCACTTAAGAAATCCTGAAGCTTCTTGAACCAAGGTATCTTTCCCTGGATGCCTTAGATTGTACAGTTCTATAGACTTGCTTTAATTGGAACATTTCCTCGGCCTTAGAACTGTAAACTAGCAACCCATTAAATTCCCCCTTTTAGAAGCCATTCCATTTCTGGTATATTGCATTCCAGCAGCTAGCAAACTAGAACACCTGGATATAAGGAGCATCAGACACAAGGTTCTCACAATCACAGTCACACTGTAAACGCTGTATCTTTATACAATCCTCTTCAAGAATCTAGGCTACTGGAACACAGCGCAACAGTTTCAGCTACTTCCCTCCACCCACTCCAACATATCATGAACTAAAGAGGGATATCTATATATTGTGTAAGAATAACCTCCAGGATAACCTTTTGACTCTGTTTGAAATCTCTTAGCCGCTGAAATTTACTTTGTTTTATTTCTCTTTCCCCTTTTGGTAAAGAAGTAAGCACTTAATTTTGATTTCTAGATGCACATTTGAATTAAAAGTTAAGATCCTGAGAAGACCGTGGGAAGATGGTGAAGCTGGAAGCTCCAACAACCAATCCCTCCACCAAAACAACTATTGAACTGGCGGAAACTGCATGAATCAATTCTGGGGTCTAGTGTAACACTGTGCAGCATCCAAGGGAGAAGAGGCTGGTAAAGCACATTAAATATGGCAGAGTTCCTCCCACCCTGCAGTGGCTATGACCCCCCATCCCCCAGTCTAGTGGTGAGCATCAGTGGGGACTACAGCTCAGGTTCCTGATACAGGTTGCTGGTGCCAGGGTGGAACATAAAGAACTAATCCTCCAAACCAGCGTGTGTATGATCTGATTACTGACCACTGCTTTTGATCTGCTGCTTCACTTTGCTAAGGCAGCCACTGTTCTAACTTCCCTTGAACAGAGGTAGCAGGGGATTCTTAGAGACAACCTTACTCAAAACTATGGAGAATAGTTAAAAGGTTGCATTAACTGTGTAAGTGCTGATTCAAGAAAATGCAGCTTCAAAAGCAATAGAAAGGGCGATGCAAAGCTGGTTCAGTGGCAGAGTTCTCGCCTGCTATGCCGGAGACCCGGGTTTGATGCCCAGTGCCTGTCCATGAAAAAAAAAATGCAACAGAAGAAGCTCCTGATGCCCTCGCTAACCTCTCACCCACCTCCTCCATAATGTGGGGCAGGGCCAGCCTGCACCTCCACTGTGGATCCCTTGCATTGTTCTGGTGGGAGAAAAGTGACCCCTGTACCCATACTGGGGTGCATGTATGTCAGTGCCAATCTACTGAGTAGAAATCTGAGGGACTGGGCCAGGGAACTTGTGTCAGGCTCACCCTCCCAGGATTTGTCCTGACTGCAGAGAAGCAGTTTGCAGATAGCTGGGACTGTGCAAGAAACAATTAAACTGAAGTAGGCTGGGGCAAAGGGACTCCCTGCATTAAGTCACACCTGAAAGTACAAATTTTTTCAAAGGGAGTAGAGGGGGCATTCACTGCAACTCCCATAAACTGTTAACAGGGGGAGAGGCCAAGGATTTTCTTTGCAGAAGTGGAAAAGCCAATCATCAAATTTATTTAGAATGGTAAGGGGCCCTGAATAGCCAAAGGCAGCTTAAAAAAGAAGAATGAATTCACACTTTCTGATTTAAAACTTTGTTCAAAGCTGCAGTAATCAAAATAGCAGGACTGGCACAAGAGTATACATATAGACCAAAGGAATTGAATTGAGAGCTCAGAAATCAACACTCACATTTTTATTCAATTGATATTTGACAAGGAGACAAAGACTACTCAAAGGGGAAAGAACAGTCTCTTCAACAAATGGTGCTGGGGAAACTAGATCTTCATTTGTGAAAGAATGAAAGTGGACCCATACCTCACACCATATACAAAAATCTACTGAAAATAGAAAAGGCCTAAATATAAGAGCCAGAACTATCAAACTCCTATAAGAAAATACAGGGAAGCATCATCAGGTTCAAACACAAGCAACAAAAGAAAAATCAGATAAGTGGGACTACATAAAATTAAAAACTTTTGTGCCTCAAAGGACTTTATCATGAAAGTAAAATGACAACCTACGCAATGGGAAAAAATATTTCGAAACCATATATTCAATAAGAGTTTAATATCCAGAATATACAAAGAAATTCTTCAACAACAACAAAAATTCAAACAATACAATTAAAAATGGGCAGAAGACTTGAATAGACATTTCTCCAAAGAAGATACACAAATGCCCAGAAAGCACATGAGAAGATGCTCCACATCTTTAGCCATTAGGGAAATGCAAATCAAAACCACAATGTGGTACCATTTCACAGAGGATATGGAGAAATAGAAACGCTCATTTATTGTTGGTGGCAATATAAAATGGAGCAGCCACCTTGGAAGAGAGGTTGGTGGTTCTTCAGAAAGTTAAGTATAGAATTACTATATGACCCAGTAATCTCTCTACGTGTATATATATATATTTACCTAATATATATATATATTTTTTTTTAAGAATTGAAAGATGGGACTCAACTAGATATTTGCATACTGATGTTCATAGTGGTATTATTCATAATTGCCAAAAGATGGAAGCAACCCAGGGGTCCATCAACTGATGAATGGATAAACACAATGTGGGATTTATACAAACAATGGGCAATTATTCAGCTGTAAAAAGGAATGAGGTTCTGATACATGTAACAACATGAATGAACCTTTAAAACAACATGTTGAGTGAAATAAGGCAGACATAAAAGGACAGATATTGAGTGACCTCACTGATATGAAATAATAGAATAAGCAAATTCACAGAGTCAGATACTAGAATATAGGTTACCAGGGGCCACGGTGGGTATAGGGAATGGGGAGTTAGTGCTTAAATCTTAGAGTTTCTATTTGGGACAATGGAAGAGTTTTGGTGGCAGATGATGGTGATGGTAGCACAACATTGTTACCATAATTAACAGCACTGAATTATATATTTGATGTTAAAAGGGGTAATTTTAGGTTGTATGTATGGTAGTAAAATAGGAATTTTTTTATAAGTTAATATCTTCTTTAAGACAGTATATAATTACTAAAAGAACCAGCAAGGCAAACGCTCCATACTTACAAAGTGAGACCTGAAAAACAGTTAAGTATCTCACTTTCTTGATCAAGAGATATGAGGGAGTTAAGCCAAAAGGGGCAAAGGTAGGTAGACTGGATCAACGAGGGTCTGAAACATTGAGGAAGTAAAAATTATATTTTCAGTGAAATGAAGTTCTTTCAGAAAGGCTATTATTATTTGATAATTGATTATTTATTGCTGTTCAAGTGACATACTTCTGTAAAAAAAATCTTATTTGTTACATGTGGATAGAAACCCAAAGAAAGGAATTTGTACTGGAAACTTTAGTTCAGGTTCAGTTTGGTTTTTCAGGTGCTATAAAGTTTTACACTTGACTAAAAGCTCCACTGAGGGAAAGTATGTTTCTTATTCTGCTCACCACTATATCCTCATTATCTCGCAGAATACCTGGCACATAGTAGGTACTTAATAAATATATGTGGAATGAAATTTGATGATAAACCCAAGACTAGCTATCGGTTTTTCTAACAGTAATTTCTAAAGACTGAATCATTTTAAAGTTTTCATTTTTAATCTGGCAAACTTGGTATATTAAAAAAGATATAGAAAAGCTTGTTAGTATCCATATAAAATGTGTTCAGTGGCTTCTGCAAGTTCCATCCTGATCCAAGTAAGCCAATAAACCTTTACATGCTTTGAAAAATAATCTCAAATGCAGAATTTTAGCAGGTTGAGTTGAATTTTCTAAAATTGATGTATCCCAAGCACATTTATACAATACATGTGAGCATTCTGATAATTCTGGCAATCATATTGCGGAGAAAGTAAAATGAGAAGACAGAAAAGTTATGGGTACACTGAACCATAGTCATTATGTTTGTAAAAGGCACTGCTCAAATAAACAGTGGCAAACCATTTATGAAGCCAAAAGTAGCCTTTAGTCTCTTACCTAAACCAAGTTATAAGATATCTATATCAATAAGAATATACTGATATATTCCATGAAGCTCTATTTGCAAGTCTTGTTGCTTAACATACTCATGGCAATAAAAAGAACAAACACGATTTCTGATGGATCTGAGAGAACAATATATGTACAATTTGACATAATTCAGTCTTTCCTACTGGACTTATTTTGGGGGGGTGTTTTAAGTACCAAGAACTACACCGGATACGATATGGAAAATCTACTAAGAACCTTACAGTTGCAAACAGCGGTAATATGCATATGGAGAAACTGATATAGGAATAGAAAAGGCATCTATCTTAGATAAAACATATGACATCCCCATCCACTTAGCAAAGAGAATTATATCTATTTAAGATTTTGAAAAAATATTCAAGTACAAGTTGAATGTCAAGGTTCCTATATTCGTTTTATTCTCATAAAAATGGAAACCTACGAAATGTTTGTGAATACCTTGCGCTCTGGCTTGAAGGTGTCTATAATTTCGCCATTGGAAAAATTCATCACAAATCCTCGTAAGGGTTCTTGGTCCCCAAAGTGAGGCTTCCCATTCACCGCAAAGATCAAACCTGTGGCAACATATCCAGTTAATGTTCTTTTAAAATACAGACAAGATTGACCTTCAAATATATGCCTGTACAGTGCACAAACAATTGATGTAGAATCAACTCGTTCCCTACCACTGTGACAAAGGTAGAGAATAAAATACTTGATAACAAATATCTCTTCTTGAATGACAAGATCAGTGTAGAGAGCTAACCTCCTTGTAATAGGAAAACCAGGACCTGGAAAGCCTATTCTACTTGGGAAGCCAGTAAAAATCAGGAATATGTAAATAAAGACATCACGGGCATCCCAAAAAGCTATAGGGAGAAATCAGATTATCTAGGCTAATCACTTCAGGCTATTGGATATTTTCAAAGATATGTAACACATGCCATTGCTTTAGAGGAGTTGGCAAGAAATATGCAAAGAAAGTAAGTGATAAATAAAAGGATGAATTGATTTTAAACAACAGGAGTTTGAAAATGTGAGATGAGTATGTCAGATTGTCAAAGACATATTTTTCCCCTTGTAAAAAAGTAGACTATCTCATCATAATTCTATAAATACTCTCTGTAATAAAATTATACTTCTTAGTATAATACTGTTTTTATTCAAAATACTATGATGATTTGGCTAGCTAAATACTACAGATGATTGAGTATTACCAGGTTCCAAAAAACTGAAACAATAAAATACTATATACATAACACTAAAATACTATTTGTGATGGTAAGGTTCACGTGTCAACTTGGCCAGGTGATGGTGCCCAGTTGTCTGGTAAAGTAAGCACTGGCCTAACCATTACTGCAAGGACATTTCATGGCTGGGTGATAAACCAGAAGGCTGGTTTATTAAATCATCAGCCAGCTGATTGTATCTGTGGATGATACATCTAAGATCAACTAAGGAAGTGTTCTGCAATGAGAGAATCCAATCAGCTGCATTTAATCCAATCAGTTGACGACTTTTAAGGGAGAAGAGAGAACACTCACTTCTTCAGCCAGCCAACATCTCCCAGGGTTCATTGATGACCTTCATCAGAGCTGCCAGCTAGCGGCCCATCCTATGGAATTTGGACTTGTGCAGCCCCACCGATGCGTGTGACATTTTCATAAAATCTCATATTCACAGATATCTCCTATTGGTTCTGTTTCTCTAGAAAATCCTGACTAATATACTACTGAACATATTTTCAAGTGCTTTTTTTAAGTATTATAGGGTTTGTTAGCATATCATACTACAAAAATATTGCCCCTATAAACATCGATTACTATTATGCAATGTTGTCGGGAGAATTTTAATTATAATACGCTTTGTCATTTGTTTAGATCTGGTTTTAACCAGATATCTTCCAATTTTCTCTCTGACTATTGTTTCTCATTTATTTTCGTTCACTATGAACTTGATCATTCTCTTAGTAAGTGAAGAATCTTGCCATTTTTTTTCTTTACATGTGAAATTAAAACCAACATTATAAATATCACTTCCATTGATGTTAATAAGAATTTTTTATTACTTCATTTACTGTTTATTCTTCAGGGAAGCCAAACTTGCTCCCTATCCAGTTACCTGAGTTCTAATAGTGCATATATCCCAAACAAATTGCTGGATGCTTGGGGAGACAGCAGGCATACATAACTTTAACAGTTTAAGGAATATAAATATTAAAATAATTTCTATAAATAGTCAATGCTATTGAATAAAGGTGTAGATAGATACTCTTAATGAAACAAGTGTATTATAAACATTGTATATGCACTTTAGAAATCGAATATATTTTCTATATGCTCAACATTCATTATTTAAAGAAATCTTATGCTGAGTTATTCTGCAAAGTGAATTATGTGGATCTTCATAAATTGGGATTATTTTTCTGACTTTCTTAAAGTCAAGAAAATCTATTTTGAAAATGAGAAAAATAATTCAAGATTTTATTGGTCATTCCTTATGGTATATAGATATAAGCCTCACTTATTTGACATATCTATCTTTTTAAATTGGCCACCACTTTTTAAAACATGTGAAACAGAAGTATTTGGAATACTAATTTTATCAACTATATACCCCCTGTATATAGACATAACATTAATCATGTCATAGATAGGGCAGATTACCCTAATTAAAGAAAAATGAAAACCAATGTTTGGGAACAAACTTTTAACCCTTTAAAAACAGTTGTTAAATCCTTTGAATTCTTCATTATTTCTGTATAAGGAACAGTAGCATGAGTTGAAAGTGATTTACAATGCACTAACAGCTTTAAGACATTTTAAATTTTCATATATAAGGCATTTGCAAACCCTCAAAGAGAAAAAAATGTTAAGAAAGCATGTGAGGGTAAGAAAAATATTTTTTAAGGATAGAGAACCATATGACAAACCCCCCAAAATACATTAAGATGAGATACCTGGTATATATGAAATTGCAAATACATTTCTTCCAAATGATGCATGCTTGATCTCTCTCACAAACTCTTTGGTGTCAGTTTTAAAACACTGAATCCGGCCATTTTCCCTGTCAGCCACACATAACTGATCCAAATGAGGCACAAGGGTCAAGCTGTGAGGAAGGCTGAACTGGCCCGGTTTAGGATTGCTCCCGGAAGATTCTATAGAACAGCAACCACAAAAATCCACTTTTGATCTGCAATTTATAAAATCACCCAAAGTCTAACTCCCAAATTCATGAGAGTAAACCATCTGATATCTGGAATCAGATTAAAAATAAGGTATAGCAGTTTTTAAGTTTCGGGCCATACTCTTACCCTCCCAAATATTACAGATTTGTCCTATTTGGACAAAGTAGGAGCATTCTTTCTCCTATTATAAAACTTGCACACAGGCTTGCGTGCGTGTGCGTAGCCAACTAGGGCCGTTCAGAGACCCTGTTTTCTTCACCGTATAGAACAATTACATCCGACAAAATAAGAAGGGTGGCCAATATCCTAACCCCAGTGATAATGGCTAAGATCTACAGATATACAGTTAGACATCAAGATCTTATTAGGTACCTTCTCCCCACTGTGTGATGAATGTTCCGCTTGGTGAAAACTGTACAATCCGACTGTTGCAGTAACCATCTGACACGTAGATGGCTCCAGTGCCTGGATCCACAGCCACATCGGTGGGTTGACAGAAGTGATTCTGGTCACTGCCTGGTTCCATGCTCCTTCCCAGGATCAAGAGAGCCCCGTCCTTACTGTTTGGATGCAGCTTGAACACCTTTTTAAACAAGATAAAGGCCTTACCCACTTGGTACGGCTGGTTATTAGGGGCACATGTCCACATGATTAAGACGTTCACAGACAAGCAGAGTGTCATCTCCCAGAGGCTAATTTAAAAAAAGATGCTGTTTGGAACTGGACGGAACGCTAGTTCATTCGGGGCCGAGAGAAATAAAGGCATTTGCTGAGGGTCACCCAGTTAATTAGTGGTGAATGGAGACCAGTCGCTGGGGTTCAGTTCCACCCCTGCCCTCCACGCTTCCTCTGTTTTTCATCAGTTAATAGTATATGCTCTCCAGATAATACATGAGCAATAAATGTTTACAAAAAATCATACTGAGATGACATTTGAAGAATGTGTCGTCTGAGGGCCTTTTCCTAGTTCTTTGTCTCCTATTCATGTAAATGGCATTAAACTTGAGCTTATTTTTTTTGGGAAAGACTTCCAGACTATTCTGTGATAGAAATATAATTTCTTTACAGAGGACAGAGTAATTGTCTATAACATGCTTTCAAATTGGATTTTTTATGCATACATATATGCTCAGTTTATAGAAGATTTCAGGTAGCTTAGAAAAGAAAACAAACAAACAAAAAAAACCACAAGTGGCAACACAGAAATAAGACCTGGGGACAGTGGAAATAAAAACAAATGTAAAAAGCCAAAAAGGAGGAGGGGAAGGGCCGTATATTTTCTCTATTGTGGAGCTCTATTTTTGGGTCTAAGCTTCCCGCCAGTCTTTGGGAGAAGAGAGACTTGCTAACTTAGGTATTAGCGTTTCCTAGCATAGAGTTCTAAAATAAAACTTTCAGATGAGGCTGTTCCATTTTCTCGTTATAAATTTAACGGGTCACAGAAAATGACCCTGACAACTCCAGAAAATTAGAGCAATCTGAAGGCATAATTCAGTTAGCTTCTGTTCGAATCACTGCCATGTGAGATTACCTGATGGAGAGCCACGTCTGTGACCCAATAATTTCCGTATTTATCTATACTCAAGCCATGTGGTAAATAAAACCTGAAACATAAAAATAACAGTCTTAATTTTATGTTTTCCCAAAGCCTACATGAGAGGACTGTTTTTTCTAGTTAATCCCTAAAGACAATACAAGTTTATAAATTGATAAGCACATCCATCCTTACTACAGAAAAGACTGAAATGAATTATTAAATGAAAATACTTATTTTAATAGGGACCTAATTTGTGACAAACCTTAAGTAGTATTAATCATATTAAAAATCTATAAATGAAAAAAATCTATAAATGAAGCCAGCATATAAATCCTGCATATTTAGTATAAAGTACAATATAAGCAACACAACCTCATGTTTAAAACAGCTTCTAAGGTCATAAAATATCAACATCTTAAAAATATGTTTAAAATCTAATTGTCAAGAGAAATATAAATTGATTTGTATAGGTATTTTGAATAGTTTAAGTATACTACAAAGTAATGTATTGCTGTATTGATGTAAAATATTAAATATATGACTCAAAGCTTGAAGTGTGCTTATTAAAGAGAGTAAAATGTGCTGTACCATCTAAGCAAATGAACTGGTGAACTGGGTAATCATCGGAAAGGATAATCTATTTAACAAACCAATCTGGATGATTGGAGTTAGAGATTCGTAAACTAATGTAGACAGAGGCCTACAGGCTTGAGGCAACTGGGCAGAGTTAACAAACATGGATGGTATCTTAATGTGGTTTTAGTCAAATGGCATCCCACAATCCATAAGCTATTTTTGACAGTTAGCCTTAGTACGGTAATGGCACCACAGATTTTTTTTATAGGCCAAAATTGTATCACTCTGATCCTAACTCTTAAGTGAACAAGATCTGTGCCTTGGCAGCTGAATGTGAGGGTATGATTTGTTTTCAACACAGACATATGCGCTGGTGGCCAAATTGATTGAGAAGTAGTTGCTCTGCCTTCCTCCTTAATTTCTTTCTGGAAAGAGGGTGCTTCTGATTAATGGGTAGAGCACAAAAAAGACACCTTCAAGCACATTGAGGGGTGGAGTTCATATTACAATTTGGTCCTGACTCACTATCCTCCAGCCCTATTTAAAAATTCTAAGCTTCATTTCTGCCATCTTCATAAGCAACTGAATTCAAAGTGGAGGGCTCCTTGACTTTCGAAGAAGTGGCTTTCCTTGTTCCTAAGCAGATGGAGTATTTTATAATCCCTGAAGTTGCCAGGTTAAAATGGTTGAGGGCATTCTGCAAGCTTTCAATGACCATGAATATCAGCCAACATTTTTTTGGCTGCCAAATGCCATCTAGATGGCAAATAATTAGCAGCTCTCCAAGCCAAATCATGGGCATGCTAAGGAAAGTTAAAAATGACATTTGTTTAATCTTCATTTTGAGATGAGAAGGTAAGATTTTTTTTCTTAACTATGATTACCTAATGAGTTTGGCTATGCAACTTTCTACTGAAGATTTTTCTTTATTAAATCTTCAAATCCAGCCGACTAGCAAGTCACTTCAATAGCTATATATATCAATGGCTCTGTCAATCTTGGCTATGTATTAAACTCACTGGGGGAGCTTTAACACTTTCTGATGCCTGGGTTCCCCCTTACACTTAAAAGCTAAATCTAATTATTTTGAATATTCCCAGGTAGTTCTAATATTGAACCAGGGTTTAGAAGAACCTATTTAGAAAATGCAAAGATGGGATGGTTGAGCTGGTCTGCTTTCTTGAGCCAGGCTTCCTACAACCACTATGCAAAACTCTCTATCCAATACCAGACCCAATGATCAACTTTATACCCAGTATGCGTAGCACAAGCCACAATTACAACATAGGTAATTTAACTCACATATTTTTTCCGCTGGACTGGAGTATGGCAGCATTATTTGGATCTATGACAAGGATAGTGTCTTCTTCAATTGGTCCAAGTCCTCTTTGCTGATAAACAAACTTGCTGTCAAAAGAGCTAAACAAAATCCATTTAAATGGAAAATAATCAGAAAGTGTTCCAAACAGTGGAGTTGAGAAATGCAGACCACTAGTTGAGATTCTAAATACAGAGTCAAAATACACTTTACTCTCTGTCCTCCAATTTCAGTATATCGGCCCGTAGAACCTTACTCCTCAGAGAAATCAGGAGAGCAGCAGCACAGACATTGCTTGGAAATGAGTCTCAGGCCCAAAAAATCAGAAAATGCACTTTCAAAAGATCCCCCAGGTGATTCGTATGCACATTAGGGTTTGAAAAAACTGATCTAGATACTTAAGAAAATGCCTTTTTAAAAACATCTTTAAAATATTTTAATTCAATGAGTTATTTTCTTTCAAATTACCAAAGAAAGCACTAAAATTATTGTAACTTTGTCAAAATAAGGAAAGAGTAAACAATAGAAGGAGGGGTAGGTATAAAATATTTGTTATTATGCTTGCTATAAGTACAAGATGCAAAAACCTATCATAAGGACATAGAACAGAATGCTCAAAATATTTCAAAAATATAAAATACGATTTATATACTGAATAAAAAAATACATTTATACTTTAACAGACATTGTTTTCCATTATAACAGCTTTCTATAAATGTAAAAGGAACAACTACATAATAATTAATAAAATCTAAAACAAACATGATAATTTCTGCTTTTTTATTCAACACCATCTATATTATTACATAATATTATGTATATATGTTAATATATATATTTATATTTATACCTGAATTATTACCAACCTTTCCCTAAGTGAGCAATTATTACAGACATTATATTTATTTAATTCCTATTTGGAAAATCATATGTCAGTGCAAATAACTAACAAAGATATCTTCTAATCTAAGCTTATGTATTATAGAGGTAAATGCATATAACACCAGGAGACCAACTATTATTTTCAAGAACAAAGAAATGGATCATCACATAGTTGAGCACATGTATATATGTTCTGTTTGGCTGTGTGTGTGTGAGTGTGAGTGTGTGTGAGTGTGTATTTGCCAATGAAGTCAATGGATGGTTAGTGAATATTTCTGTCAAACAGAATATATGCTTTACAGCATCTGTGGTTGGCTGAATTATGTACCCCAACAAACACGCATTCTTAATCTTAACCCAAGTCCCAGTAGATGTGAACTCACTGGACCATGTGAAGATGTGATGTTTAGTTAAGGTGTGTCCAGCCGAAGAGGGTGAGCTTAATCCGGTTTATTGGAAGCTTTATATAAAGAACCCTGATTGCACAAAAGGAAGAAAGAAGAGGATATCATCATGTGCTGTGAGGCAGAGATGTGAACCAAGCAACCCCAAGGATGGTGGCAAGCCAGCACCAGAATGGAAGGAAGCAAGCCTTCTAGCATCCCAAACAGTGAGACAATAAATTGCTGTTGTTTATGCCAAAACTCAAGGAGTGGTATTGGTGATAGCAGCTCTGATAAACTAAGACAGCATCAGACCAGACTGAGAAAAAAAAAAAACTATTAAAAAAAACTGGTAATTCAAGTATATAAGAAAAAGAAGAATCTGAATAACACTAAATACTTATGGAGATATATTTGCAATTTGAAAGATTACGGACTGTTCAAACCTTTTATATTGATTAACTGTTTGATATATTTATGGGATTTATGGAAAATCCCAATAGGAGAACAAAATCTTTAGAATTAAATTCTATTGTCATTAAATATATACATCAGACAATTATTTAGAACCTTTTTACTGTTACAGTCTTTTGGGTAGTTTTTTTTTTCCTGAAAGAGAACAATAAGTCCCTGAAGCAGTTCTTATTAATGATGCCTTCAACTGAAGTCAAAATATTGATTCAGTTTTGTCAATCTAGAACTTAAGTAATACTGTTTACATATGATACCATGTATATTTAAAACCACATAGCAAGAGCCCGAAAAAAACCATAAAATTTTTAAAGTGGAAGTAGCATCACTTACAAAACAGATTTTATAAGCTATATGTGGGGTCACAATCAAATTGAAATGTGAAATTTTATTAGGTAGAAACCAATGTAAAAATATACAAGGGGTTATTAAATCAGAGGAGACTAGTAAAGGTCAAAAATGACATCACTCTTCCTTTCGACTACGAAACACCAAGGAGTTTATAGTACATCTAGAATTCTATTTGCAATGTGAATTCCTTCACTAAAAACAACATAACTATTCTTCTAGAAAACTAAGGTATGGCTTCAACCATCAATGATCTTTTATTTTTTTTCCAACTTGACTAAGATACTTGTCAACTTAAGGATAGCAAGTATAAGACTTGATATGTTGTAGTTTCATATTCATGTGTAATAGGATGAAGTCTCTTTGTTCATTATCTCTTTTAATGTTACAGTTCCTATATTCTTTATTATTCAAAGAATTCCAGTGCTTTGTAAAGGCACAACAGGAATCTGAATAATGTGAAAATTATACTTCTATTTAGTAGGAGTTAAAAACTTATTTTCTCTTTATTTTTAAGTTGAAAATTTTATTGAGATGATTGCAGATTCACACGTAGTTATGAGACATAATATAGAGCGATCCCATGTATACTTTATCCAGCTTTCCCCAATGACAGCATTTTGCAAAACTATAGTACGGCAATCAGGATACTGGTTTGAAAATAATCCATCAATTTGTTCAGATTTCCTCTTTTCCCTCTTTTTATTTCCTAAAAATTTCATTTATTCTTACAGTTTATTTGCTGGACATGAACAAGTTTTATATTATTTTCCATTCCACCCCCAACTAGGATTAGGAATATGGAAAGTTACTAAAAAAATAACTTTAATTAATCCTCCTAATTTTTTTTTTTTTTTTTTTTTTTTTTTTACATGGGCAGGTACTGGGAATCGAACCCGGGTCTCCGGCATGGCAGGCAAGAACTCTGCCTGCTGAGCCACCTTGGCCCACCTACCTCCTAATTCTTACCAAGTGCTATCCACTTTACATGTAGATACTATTCTGTCCCACCATCAATAACCAACAATAGTAGCAGTTCAGGGGCATACTGTATATTGTTACAAAACCAGAGCATATCAGATGTCAATACACCTAATTCTACACCTCTTCTCAGCAGAATGACAAATAACACAGAAAGCCACATATATTTACTTGCTCATTTCTCCAAGAATGGGTTACAGTGATTTTGTAAGATAATTGTCCCTTTGCTCTGTCTTGTCTTTCACTTAAATATTCACCATTAGTCCAAAACCTCTGTTCATAACTACTTCAGGAAATAACATTCCTAGAACTCATTGCCGGGGAGAAAGTAGAAAAGAGATTTTTTTCCACAAGCATTTATATTTACGTTAGAACTCCTCTAACTTAAAGCGTTTCTTATAGCTCCAGCTTATATCTCCAGACACCCAAATATTTCAAAATGTAAACTGTAGCTGAAATTACTCAGTGGCAGCCATGTAAGCTCAGAGTCACAGATCCGAAATATTGGATTCAATTTCCAAGAAAACAAGCAGCAAGGAAGGAATAGAAATGACCCAGCACCTCAGTCCCTGTGCCAGTCAAGTGAAACGAAAATGTTGTAGCTGATGAATAGGTAAGTAAAAAATAGCCTTTGTCAAATTTTCCATTACCCGCAAGTGGTGAAAAAAATTTATCAAGTAATTTATGTTTTGATGTCCTGAACACGTTTTGTGTGTGGACATCTCTACCCATACTCTAGAAATTTCAAATTTCTAGTGGTTCCATGTGGCTTAATGAAAAACTTGGAAATAAAGAACAAAAAAATTTGGCTTGTCTTTGGCCTCAGGAACTGGGGATTCAAAGGCAACCTCTGCATCTCTGAAATTTCCTTTGATAGGAATGTTTTTTGTTCTTCATGGTAGGCAGGAGCACACCTCAAAACTACAGGGTGTGTCAGCCACACCTGCAGTCTTAGGGTGGGGGCTGGCCATGCCAGAAAGATAGCCAGGTGATTAAGGGGTTAGGGGTTCCGGACACATCATATCCGCCCACGTCCCTGACCTCTGGGATGTGAAGGGGGCTGTAGATTGAGTTCAACCACGTGGGCACTAATTCCATCAATCATGTGAAGACTGAGAAAATACATCACTGTGCTGGGAGGGTGACATGTTCTGACTCCACAAGGAGAAGGTAGAAGCTTGCATTTGAGACCCTCTGAGACTTTGCCCTATGGGTCTTTTCTTTTGGCTTCTTTTTATTTGCATCACTTTGTGAAAATAAAACTGTAATCATTAAACGTGGTGCTTTTAGTGAAGTCATTGAGTTGTTCTAGCAAAGGCTCAAGCCTGAGGAGGTATGGGAACCCCCGAGTCTGCAGCCAGTGTTGCAGAAGTACATGTGGTCCCCGAACTTGTGACTGGGGCCTAAAGGGCAGTTTACTCTCGGGAGTCTGGCTTAATGCTGGGTCGAGTCGGAATTAAGTTGGACTGAGTTACTGCAGTATTTGAAGTTGGTGTCAGAAGCTATGCTGGAAGTGATAAAGATTTTGATAAACGTTACTTGGTAATAAATAATAAAATTAAACAAATTGAGGATCATCCATTTTTATTTCATTATCCTCCTTCTGAGGTTGTAATAAATTGGTAAATAGCAAATGAAGTAGAAAAGGAAAGAAACGATAAATGACAAAACAAATAGACCAAAGAATAAAGAAATCAAATTTCTAAAATAAGAAGCTGGATCCATAGCAAGTTTCAGTTCTCCTAGCTTATCAAGATTTCACGTAACAGCGGATAATTTGGTTTGTATTTTAGGTTCTATTTGCTACCACAAAGTCGTTAGTATGTCAGAGGGTATTTTATGTGTTTAAGATAAATCATTTTTCCTATGTATATAGTTTAAGATTATTCATCATTATCATAACTTACTACCCCTGTATCTGTTAAGTATCTCAGTGACTGCGCAAGTTCTTGAAGTTACTGATTAGACAATCTGTTCATTTAACCACTACCCTTCAAAATGAAGCAAACGCGCACACACACACAAAAGAAACACAATATAAGAAACCAAAAACCAAAGATAAGGAGTGTTGCTTATATTAACGTCATTTAAATATATAATCTACTCCAACAATATAGATGGCAAGTTATCAACTTCTAGAATTCTTGGGAAGAATATAGCTTTAAAGGAATTGAACACAACCCAATAGACTTGACTGCTTCATTTAAAACCTTGGTGACAACCTTTAACAAACACGGACATACATAACTGGCAGCATCAAGGGACATTTAATCACTCAACTGATTTGTTGACTGGTCCTAATCTCTTCCCTTGGGTTAGCTGGAGCTTCAGGCAAGTAACAGCTGGCTCCCGTAGTTACACAGGGAAGATAATAAAAGAAATTGATTTATTTTTCTTAAACGGGAAAATCGTAAATATATGTATATTTTAAACCTGCCAAAGAAAGTCATTTATAAATTGTCTTATAATTAAAAGAAAGGTAACCCTTGAACAGTCCACAAATAAATGTCAGTTTATAGAGCTAGATATGCTGTTGCTATGGCAAAGTGCTTATTTAGTGTTCTAAGGCAGCTACCCCACTTTATATGCTGCACAGTGGTTTTTATTTCAACCACATTTAACTTTTTACAGAATATAGTAACACCCTGAACGTTTCACCCAGTGCCTGGAGCACTGATGATTTTTGTTCGCATCTCTGAAAAAGCACTCAGCTGAGCAGAATGAACTGCAGCGGCCTATGGGTCGGAATTCATCAGTTCTTTATGTTAGCACTTTGAATTCCCCATTAATGATTTTGCACATTAGCAGCTAATCAAACAGTTTAGATAAGGCTGGGAAGAAATGCTTTGCTACAGTCACATATAAAAAGAGCTAGAGTAAGTAGAAAATAAACTTCTGTGCCATCAATCAAAATTAAGGGAATATAAAATAAATACTAGCAACTGAAGAGAGGAGTGAAATATAGGTGGTTGTAATTATTTAAATTAAGAAGCTAGAGAAAGAATCATAGGTTTCAAGTGAGAAAATACATGGACATGTACCCTCAACGTTAAGAAAGCAAAGACATTATACAAAGGCCAGGGACTCCAAATGAAATATAATTTATTACGATGCTAAAAACATTTACTTTTGACTATATATACACACGGTAAAAGAAAATCTCTATGAGGAAGATACAAAGTAAGGAGACAAAGAAACCAATATGACCACTCAGTGCCCTGATGGACCTAGAACTAGAGCCACCACAAAAAACGATGAAAATAACAATGAACTAGGTAGGTCTCCGATGGTACCCACATCTTGAACTCTGCTGTCCCTAGGGCCATTGGGACAAGTCACTTGACAAAGTGCTTTTGGCATTCAACTGTATGAGGCAGTTATTTAAGCCCTCATTTTCCAGACAAGGGGACTGAAAGTCCCCTGGATTTCAAGGGTCTTGAGAAAAACCTCAAAGCTAGGAAACAATAAACAAGATTCAAAGCCAGGTCTCCTGTGTTTCTTTTTTTGAAGTGTTCTCTCTTGCTAGGATTGACCTCACTAGGCTGGAGAATCCCTCTGTCAGTTCAATAGTATAAGTATAAAGAGATCGAAAAATAGTCACATAATGAAGGAGATCTAGAAAAAGTGGCATAAGACCCTAAGAAAACGATTTGAGTAAAATGGTAAATGGCATCATTTTCCATTTTGATAAAGAAGGGCATAATATTGAAACATTCTTTTTGCAGAACTCCTTACAATTTTCTCTCAGATAAGGAGATATTAAGATATCACTCAGCCGCCTTGGGTTCTGGTCTCAAGGCCCAATTAAATCCTAAGGTATGAAAGAAATCCAAAGTGATACAACTTCCAAGATCCCTTCTAACTCCAATGTGAAGAAATGATAACTGACACAAAGCAAACAACTTTTAATGCCTAAAAATTAAGGGCAAGACCCATAGTTTAGTTAGGTAGGTATGTGATCTGAGCACTGCATGGTAGAGCCCCACTAATAGCTGAGATGATTGAAGGCCAGGAAACAAGTCTTTGACATTCCTGGTTATTTTAAGACGGAGACCCAGGAACAGCTGTTACTGAGGCAGGAGCTACCTAGCTCCTGCTAGGAAACATTTACACTTCAGAGAGTTCTAGCTGCCATGCATCCCTAACATCAGAACAGACAAGAGGCTCTTTAAAATTTCATTACACCCTGCTAGCATTTGGCATTTCCTATCTCTGTTTAAAAAAGGCTTCTTAAAGTTGTCATTGAAAAAAGGGACAGAAGGAGAAGAAAATGGAAATCAAGTTGAGAAAGGGAATGAGAATCATCTTTCAGGAGGTTAAGTGGTTTATTATTATTATTTGGTTTCCATGTCTACGTAGCATGGCTAAATAGAAGATTAGGGAAGATCAGGGCTGTCAACTAGAAATGAGGAATAATATTTATGAGGACAGTTGACACGATGATATCAAAGGAGCTGTGGCCACTGAGTCTTAATTAGGAATCATTCTTGACTCCAAGCTCTATCTGATACTTAAAGAAGTACTATCTCCTGAGAACCATGTGATATAAAATGCTTAGATTTGATTTAGCACCAGCCCTATCCTTAGGGAAGCTGCAATTTTGTGAATTTGAGAAATAACGGGATGGGAAGGATTACAAAGAAAATTAATACAGGATTTCTATTCAAACAGTGGCAGCAACAAAAATGCAAAACCCACCTAGTGTCTAATTTTCATGGTTTCTTACCAGCATATCATAAGTTCTACGGGAATTGCTTTTTGTACAATCCTTGGATTTTTAATGAAGAAGAAGAAGAACTACACACTTTGCCTATCTTATATGAGGCTGCTCATATGCATGGGAAGGATCTTCATGCCTGACAGTCCAAAGAACAGAGTCCACAAATTTTCCTAAAAGAATAAGCAACAGAGTAACCTATTTCTAATTATCTTCATGAATTATAAAGCAGAGATCTGAGTGACAGAAGAGAATTTCCTCATAGGCTTCCAGGGGGGTAATAGGCAACACCAGGAAAGGAGAAGGATAGAGAGGTTAACTATTCTTACATCCGAAAGATAAAGATGAGGGGAAAGATGAAAAGGATTTAAAGAGTAAAATCAGCACATTTACTCCAAAGAATTCTTGCATTTTTAATACCCTCTCCTTGATGCCAATTATCAGAGCAAACACACCAGGGCTTGGTGCTGAAACTGGGCTCTACTTAATCATGGTTCTGGTTATCTGGATGAAAGCTAGATGCCAGGAAAAAAGCATTCTTCAGCTAGGACTGTCACATAGCTAGAGAAAATGTTCTCATGGCTCTTGTCCTACAGCCCTGTGTCTCCTACCCCAAGTGGGCCTTTACAGATCTCTTTTTCTTATAAACTATTACAACCTCTGCTGTTTGTTTGGAATGAATATCACATTAAAATGGAAAACTGGACTTTGCCCAATTTAGCTTCAGCCTGCTCAAACAGTATCAATGGGAGAAAAAGATGCTGTGATTTTCTCCTCTGGTAAAATGTACCTAGAAATCCACGCAGAATATATAGCAATATTCATTAAAATAAAGACTCCACTATAATGAATAGTTAGAGTTTGCTTTGAAAAGCACTTGTTAAAATACCACTGACTGTTCCATATTGACTACGATGATGTAACAGAGATGGATGAATGGAAATGTCGAGTTCGACTGTTTGATTTGAACTCTGAAGTGACCTCTTTCTCAGTGTCCGTTTTCAAGTATGACAATCTCAAAGGATAATTAGCCAGTATCAGCTGCTAATTGATCTTAAAATATTGATTGAATTCTATCTTCAACTGTACAAAGAAAACTACACACATGTATGTGTGAAAGAGAAGGTTTAGCAAAAATTTAATCCAACAAGTCGGAAAATAGAGGGAAAAAACTGAGCTACAAATGTAGACTCTCGTTTTTCCAAATGAGCCCCTATTGTTGTATACCTGAAAGGAGCAGATTCATTTGACTAAATTGATGTTATTTTAAAACGTACCTTCGTATGTAAGCTAGTAATAGAACAAATGAATAAATGCATATTCATAACTGAGGAGAATTAAAATAAGCTAAATTTTAAAGTTAAAATAACAGGCTAATGTTTGGAGCAAGCTTTTAAAAATACTACCATGTGAATTCCAAGATGTGCTTATGAACCTATGATGGACAGTATTGCAGAATGGTTCAGTGAGACTGAAACCCAGCTCTTTGTCACTTGCTAACCATGAGTCTTTGGGCAAACTACGTAACTTCTCTTAGTTTCTTCATGTGTAAAACATGAATGATGATGATTAGAACAGTACTTGGCTGTTTGCGAGGCAATGTATGTAAACATTTGGAACTGTGACAAGTCTACAGTAAATACTCAATAAATATTAGAAATTTTTATTTTAAAAAATCCCTATAAGAAGGTATTGAAAGATAGAAGGAAAGTGTAGAAAGAGAAACCTAGAGGAAAAAAAAAGTAAGGGTAATAGACTGTCCTAGCGTCATTCCTAAGTCTTGATGCTCATGACAAGAACAAATTTGAGTAATAACTTTATTTAAAATACTATTAAAAATAGCCAAGATACTATTTCTACACATTTGGTGGCGAAAGTGCTCCACCCATGGTCTCCTGAAGGTTGAAAGTATCATGCTATGGGTGGTCTGATGAAAAGGGAGGGTCCGATGTCCTGAGAATAGTTCTGTACCCAGTATGCGGAAATAATAAAATCATCCAATATCCACTCTTATTTGACTGCTTATCATAATGCACTTTCTTCCTTTTTTTTTTTTTTTTTTAAATATGCTGTATGGTGGGGGTCACATTTCATTCTTTTTCCATGCTGGCTATACCGTTATTGCAGCACCATTTGTTGAACTGTGGAGGGGTGGGTGGGGGGTTGAGGAAATGCATGGGTCAGGAATTAAACCCGGGTCTCCTGCATGGCAGGCGAGAATTCTACCACTGAGCCACCCTTGACCCTCGGTGCACTTTCTTCTGATGTCTTAAAATTCCTCAGCAGTGCATTGACTTAACTGCCTTTAATATTATTCAGGTAGGTCTGTGACAGTAACTTCAGGGTGGGTGGAGCAGAATGGTAAGTAGGGAGAATCCCCAAATGTTGTTGCCTTCTTTCCATAAACTAGTGAAACTTTCACTGTTTAAAAACGCATCGCATTTCCACTCTGCTACTTATCACAGCCGTATGATAAAAGAACAAATATGCTCTGCTCACAAAAATCAAGATCCGAAAGAAACTTCATCGTCCTCTTACTGTTATTTTTAGTTTTAACGAAAAGCAATACACATTGTTTTTATTTACATTTACTCCTTGAAGGAAAAATATTACTTACTTTTCATCCCAGACATGGTCGCCTCTGTGGAAAATCACCAGGTTATTCTTAGGGTCGAGAGCCACCCCAGAAACCTGACCTGGAAGCAAGTACACTCCAGGCCAATCCAGTGCCTCTTCTACATGGAAGTCTAATAAAAGATAAATCCATACATTTAGTGTAAAAGGAAAGCTAGTATAACCTTATGAAGATTCGCAGTTGTTAAAAGCAGCTCATGCAGTAACATCGCTAGATGCAAAGGAATTAAAAAAAAAAAAGCTGTGCTCTAGATAAAATACACCCCATGCACATGCCAAGTAGCTTCCTGAATTATGAAATTAAAATAGTGACTTGTGAGCTTGTGTTGGGACTATATGCTCTCTTTTCCTGTTTATAACAGATCTGTAAAATCTGCTTATTCTTAAGTGACTGAAGAACAAATGTGAGACTGCCTTCTTGACAGGATTATTATTTTGAATCAATATATTTCAAAAATATGGCAACATGGGGGGCATAATTTTAATACAAAATTTTGGAATGGCAGCCTGCAAGCAATCCCATGTGTTTTTACTAAATGTTCTAAATAAACAAGAAGAATGGCCGATAAGCATGTCCATCTGTCTTATCTGTCTATCATCTATCCAGCCTGTGTAAATTCCGGATGTTCAATATACATTAGACCCTATCATAAACCACTCATTGATTATCCCTTGTACAAGGAGCTGTGTAAGATACCAGTCTCATTTCTCCTAACGTCAACATCCCTATAAGAATGGGAATGGAGGGGTGGTTTCCTTCACTGTTTATTTGCATGCCTTCTTAGGAAGAGAGGGAAGGAAAATATGACCCCAGAAATTCTGGGACTGAATGGTAATGTCCAAGTTTTCTCATTTTTTTTTATCTGAATACATGTAACCTAAGCAGTGCGACGGTGGCTCAGTGGCAGAATTCTCGCCTGCCATGCCGGAGACCCGGGTTCGATTCCTGGTGCCTGCCCAGGCCAAAAAAAAAAAAAGCTACATTTAACCTAAGAGAATACCTGGGTTTGTTTGTATAAATCCCTTTCATAAACATGCTTCAGAATAAAGAAGTATGATGATCCAAACTACCAAATTAAAACCATAGCTAATCACCTATGGATTATCTATATTAATTGAGGATGTATAGTTATGAAGATAAACCTGAAACACAGACCATATCAGTTTCAACATTTCGTTCCCTCTCAAATGCTTCAACTAAGATGCTGAGAAGTATGAAAGCAGTAATTTGAACCTCTTTTCTCCTTCCCACCCTTTGAAGGATGTTGTAAGACACAGTGATCTCCTCAAAGGGAGGCACTGAGACAGGAGGGAGAAAGGGGAGCACTGGGCTTGTATAATCAACTCCTGAAGGAAAACGTGAAAGTGGGCTGGTGTACAAATATGAGCTTTAAAAAGAATTCCCTCAATTATACAAAAGGGAGAAAAAGTACCCTTTCACCCAAAATATTTTTACCTTTTAATGTTTAATTTAAAAAATGAACATTAACAAAACATAGTACAATCAATATGAGGGCTAGATCAGTTTTGCCTACAATTTTGGCTGAAGCACCCAAAATGAAAACGTTCCTTGAGCATATTCTCTCCAGGAGGGGCTATGCTGTGGATTCTGGGGACACAAACAAATAAAACGTGGTTTTTGGACTTGATGAACTCCTAGGATAAAATGAGGAGCAGGAAACAAATACTTATGATACAAAATAGTGCCGGAACACATGAAAGGGCCCTCTAAACCTTCCTAAGGCTGGCATGGACTACAAAGGCTTAAGGTTAGGCTGCTGGAGGTTTCCAAGAGGTGCCAGACAATTGTGTTCATATTTACAGGATACGTAGGGGTTCATCGACTGTAGAAGCGGGTGGAATTATTTCTTTCAGAAAGAGCGAAAGCAAGGATGCTTGTATTGCAGAATGTGTTTCAAGGTCTTTAAGCAGCCTGGAAAGGACACTTGTACATGTGAAGCGGTGGTGGGAGAGAGGGTGGCAGCACTGGTTGACCTTGAGATCTAGTTTAGAGCCAGCCTAGGAAATATGCTGTATTGCACATCACAAGGAGTCTGGATTTAACACACTGGTAGTTCTTAGCTGTGGTGTCTTGATCTATATTACGATTAATTTTAAGGCACGCTGTCACTACCTTATTGGTGGTAGTAAGGCACAGAAGGTGGGGGATAATTTACTTTTGAAATATATTAGAGCATATGAGAATGTCATTCTCATTCACATGTGTCCCGTCATGCCTTCCTGAGCTGGAGAGAACAGGGACAGAGTTACAGCTGGCATGCCCGAACCTACAAATAATCCTGGGCACAGCAGTGGATATGAATAGGGCTGCTCAGATGAATAGTGTCCATCATCCATCACACTTGTCATAATAAGAGAAAAGGCCGCAAATTGCTGCTAGAGGCAATTGGAAGCCACTGAAGGTTTTAAGCATGGGGTGACATAGCTGTGTTTTTGAAAGTTAACTTTGAAAATTGGGTATAAACGCTGTATTTAGAGATGTCTAGATGGATCAACAGATAGATGACTCATTTCCCAAAGAAAATATTTAAAATTATTTTAAAATTGTTTGGATCTCAGGTTGTATTTCATTCATACATTTAGTTTCAGCTTGTCCATTTAGTGGTCATAATTTGTTACTCATTCACCAGTACCTGAAGCTTCTGGATGGACGCTAAGGAACCTCAAACCTCATGATGATATCTAATTGCTTTCATCAGATTCTCAAATCTCAGAACCGCCACTATAAGGTGGAGTTCCTTGAGGGCAGAAATCACTTCTTACTCACTGTCGGGCCACCGAGCCTAGCACAGGCTCTGGTTCATGTAATGGTTGAATAAGTACACTGAAATAAACTCTATTTCTCCAGTATCTTCTTACATATGTGGCCAATCAGAATTTAAATTCCCTTATGATCTTATAATTTCTTTGTACCATCTCTGTTTACCCCTAGCACAAGGCTGGAGACACTTTGAGAATCAATAAAAATGCTGACTGACTGATTACTTTCATTAAAGATAAATAAATAGTGTGTCTCCTGATAGCTTTCTATTTGGTGGTCCACCAACAGATACTGGAAGCTAAGTGCTCATGAAGGTATAGATATATTAATTCTTATAGAAAGTATGAGTTGTCCAAGTATATATATTGTTCTGTGGCAACATATGAATTTTGGAAAATGTTAGAAGTATTGTGTAAAGAATTTCAAATGCTCTCAATTATCATGCGCCCTTAGATTGCTAAGTGCTTGAAAATCTGCAAAAAGTGTTAAGAATAGGTGGTTCTGAGTCTATCTGCAAGGTTTTATCATCAACCAATTATAAAAACACTTGTTTTGTAACAACATATTTGGTTGGAAATGTTCAGGAAAGAAGTGTGACTATCTAGAATATATTTATTGCAACACATACTTTTGTTGAATTTTAAAACAGTAAGGATGATATGACAGGAAACACTCAAGAGGGCTAACAGTTTGCAGCCTGGCTTTTTTATGACTGAGTCAATGCAAAACATTATTATTCGTGAGTGGCAAGATGTTTGGAAAATAATATTATTTTTAATTTCATTTAAAAACATCAATTCACATTTATTGAGGTTACTTATCTAAGACCTCAAACCTTTCATGACCTAGGGCTTTGTGTTAACCAGATGCTCTGGGACAGGTAGAGGAAAACTGAACTCATATTCTTGAGAGTGAACTTCAGCTCTGTTAATTGATGTTTTTGTTTCTACTGTAACCATGTTTCTCCTAATTAGACAATTAAGACTGTTCCCTCATTTACTTATTTTTTTCTATGTTGTGCAGTGGGGCTCATATTTCCTTTTTTTCATGTGAATATCTCGTTATCACAGCACCGTTTGTTGAATTTTTAATTTTTGGAGTGCATGGACCGAGAATCAAGCCTGCATCTCCCACATGGCAAGTGAGAATTCTACTACTGAACTAGCCATGTATCCATGGTCCTCTAATTTTTAAGATTACAGGATTAAGACTTAAGGTAGTCATTTGGGGCTAATGGCGTATGTAGATGCAATTAATACTGACTGTTCTTCCAACTGCTGCCCATCTTGACCCAAGAATCATAATCTTAGGACTGTTTTTGGTCATCCTAGGTCACTTCTCATGTCACAGAAAAGGAACTTGAAGCTCGGGCCAGTCTTTGGGCACCAATATCAAGGATGATTATTTTCTAATATCTAATTAAAGAAAATTTCAAATCCTTATTAAGGAAATTATATGATAAAATTTGGATTCTAACTGACACTTAGCATTCTTTATTATGGGAAGCTGAAAATTCTACTTCAGATTCTTGTCTTTATTTAAGAAACAAGTCAACACATGACTGCTTAATCCTATATATCTGCAGTTTTAATCTGAAAATTAAATACAAATTTCTTGCACATTTTCTTGAGCAAGACACTCCCAATTCCACTGCTCTAGAATCAGTTATGAAATAATTCTCATATGAAAATCTCAGTGCATATTAGAAGAAACAACACTTTTAGGAAAAAAAGGTAACTATACATAAGCTATTGATCCTAGTAATCTTCATACAAAGTCATTGGGATTTATAAAAGATGAGAAGGTGAAAAAAAAATCCCTGTGATTACAATTTTCCCAAGTGATATATAACACTTTTATAATAAATAAATTTAATTACTCTATAAAGAACCCTTGTATTCATTACAGATAAATGTTCATTCTCATATTTTGTCTTATATATTTAGGAAAAAACTTCATTGCTTTTAGAAAAATAAAATTAAATAATACTGTTAAACTTGTACCAATAAATCTTTAAAAGGATTAATGAATTACACCTTTCCAGGAAAGAGATTAATGCTAGTGATCAATGCTACCTTCACATGAAATTATTAATAGGAATTTAAAAGGTCATTCATTTATCTGTGTTACATAAGGACAAATTGAACTAGAAGAAGTTGAAAAATATATAATTCCAAACTCAAAACCTTAACTTAATTTCATATTCAATCTTAAAGGAAAAGAGACCCTGATAAAATCATTAGAAGACTTCAACAAGAACAAAATGTGGTGGTTGCTTTTGCTATGCTCACTAATTCTCCTCTAGGGAGGAGAAGATGTGTTATTTTGATTAGGAATTGTTATAATACATCAAAAATTCCAGCAGTAACTGTAATTAACTAAAACAATAGGAGAAATATTTATACAAAAGTCAGAAAGAAAACAAGAATTAATTATAACGTTACATTTCGCGGGAGTGAAATGACGAAGAGAGTTGGGACATAACTTTCGGCTCAAAAGCACTAGCAGAATTTCACTTTTTAAAATTTTAAAATTGCAGATGGGCTACTCATCTTGGTCTAACTATGCTCATAATGACTGAAAAAGCATGAGCAAAGGTAATCTGCAGTTAAAATTAGTAAGTTGTAGACTGAGATGAAGAGATGACTGGAAAAAACTTTATCTATCTATCTATCTATCTATCTACCCACCTAACTAACCTATCATCATTATCTGACATACTATTTTATTTTTCTGTGAGAGGCAAAGTGATTAAACTCCAGTGGTTAAAAACTCAGACCCTGGGGCAAGCCTGCTTGCTTTGAATCTTGACTCTTTGGGCTGTGGCATTTTTGGGCATTTGACAACCTTTCTATGCCTCAGTTTCTTCCTCTGTAAAATGAGTCTATAAATGGGATTATTTTGAGGATTAAATGAGCTAAAGCATGTGTAAAAACTTAGCATGGCTCATAGCAAGTGCTACGTATGTGCTTTTTTCTTTTCCCCAATTATTTTCCTTCCCTCTAGTTATGGAAATTCAGTCAATTGAGTGCCTTATTTTACCCTGGGAATTCTGTAAGAGTTGAACCCAAAGGTATGCATATGACTGAGATATGCTAAAAGAATGGACACTGAGAATGAGTAAAAGTTATCCACAGAAAGAGGCAAAAACTTAAATGTATAAGGAGAGAGATCTCTGAGTCCACTTATCTGATGGAAAGCATCACACAAATACAGATGTATTTTCTGATGTCCAGAGTTTGCCAACCTGCAGGCTTCCATATGTTAGCAGAATGGAAATTTGTCAGCTAAAACAGCTATCTGTAATTTTAAAATTTATTATTCAATGAGTCTAACTCCAAAAGGGCAACTAGAATTTTATTTCTACTCTATCACTGCTGTCTCATAAAGATATCAAAGTGATGGTAGAAATTACATTTCAAATACAGAAAAAATATATATCTGGAAAAAAGAGGATGCATTTTCATCTCAGTTTTCAACATTGAATATTTTCACACTGTATACCATACATCACATGCAAACAATAAGGCAGATGAATGTAAGCGTTTGGAGAGTTGGAGAACCACAAATTCTAATCATGACAGCATACCGCCATGTTGCTTTGTGAACCTATCAAACTAGAGGGCAAATTTTACAACTTCCCTACACATTGCAGAAAATTCTATCAAAAATGCAGCTTAAGAGAAAACAGTATTTACTTTAGTATTTAATATGGTAATACTACTTTGGAATTTAACTTTTTGAAATCTCAATTCAATGTGACATTAATTGTGGCACTAGTAAGTCTAACAATAATAACCACAGCTAACATTTATTTCTTCCTATATTCCAGATATTGTTCAAAGAACTTACTATTCATGTAACCCTCACTTCAACCCTACAAGGATTATACTGTTATAATCCTCTTTTGAAGGTAAGAAAATTAAAACCTAGAAAAATTTTAAAACTTGCCTAAGGCCACATAGTAAGTGGTGGAGCTGAGATTCAAAAGTAGGCAGTTGGCTTCCAATGACTAAAGTTTCTACATTATACTATCTTCAAATGCAACATAGCTCTGGGGGAAGTTGTGTGTGTGTGTACGTGTGTGTGTTTGTGTGCATGACAGAAGGCTGTAACAACTACTTCAGGCATCTCTTTCAAACAATAGTTTGAAAATCTCAGGTCTAGTCTGGCTGAAGTTGTCCAGAAGTTTCTCCATTGTTAATGCTATTATCATAATTGTTAGTAGGAGAGTTTTCAGAGTAGACTCTATACCTGACCAAAAGTCATGAAGTTCATGATCTGAAAAAGAGAAAGTGCCAAGGGCAGATGTTTATACTTTTAGAGAGAGAAACGTTGAAGACAGAGGCCTTAACCATCTTGTTCTGAGGACTGTTGCGGACTTTCTCAGCTATGCACAGCGGGAAGCTGTCATTCCATCATGTTCTTCACGCAGGTTGGTGTCCACTGATGCTGTATAATAGTCCATAATGACATGGAGAACTCAATTGTAAAAGGAGTTGCCAGAGTGTGAGACCAAGTGGAACCCAGAGTAAACTAAGTATCTACAAAATAGTGGTGTGTTTGAAACCGTCAGGTAGCCCTGGGCTTACCACTCACAGTCATACTGGATCTTTGAGCTCTTCCACAAAACTTTACCTCCGAACCTGCAAATCAGTTGGATGGACTCCATCACCACATTGCACTTTCAAGAAATGGGCCTGTCAATGAAATCTAGAGTGCTGCTGCTGAAAACGCCACTGTATTGGTTTGTGTTGGTGCTAAGAACCGGGGAGAATGGCACACCGACCTGAATGGAAGCCTCCAGCTTCTAAGCAGTGGGAGTCCGGAGCTCCTGGGAGGTGTATCTAACTAAGTGGAGCAAGCAAGTTGGTCCCTCTTTGAGCACAACTGTATTTAAATGTAAAGAACAATACAGTTCACATTGGAAGTCATAAAGTCCAAGTTTTCAATTCAGACTCTGATTTCATTCAAATGAATTTCAGTTTCTTTATTTGAAAATTCAGAATAGTAAGTCTCAAATATATCTGAAATGAGTATGGGCCATGATATTAAGCAATAAAATATTCTTACATTTTTGTTTCAATTATAATCTCATATAAAAATACTTTCTTCTTTGCAACTAATATAATTCCTGGTAGCCAATTATGCATATAGGAAGAGAGCTCATTGCTCCAGGCTATTAGAGCCCCATTCTCAGATTTGCCTGGAGAAAAGAAAGGGTATAGGAAAAGCAAGGGAAGATTATCCATCAAATTTATTTCTTTTCCCATTCTTGAGAAATGTACAAGAATTAAATTACTCACATATTTTATTAGGGTATTGCAAGCTAACAAAATTCTACTTTCTTTTCTGCAAAATGAAAGCTTCCAGAGGGTAGGTCTTTGGCTAACACAAAGTAAACACACAGCTTCAATTAAAGTCAGGTATTACGTTGTGTTATATATCATAGATGGTAAACAGTGAAAGAGAATTGAGAAGAAAAAGTCTTTTAGAAACAGCTTACCTAGATAGGAGCTTTGCTCGTTTGCATTCATTTTTTTTTTTTTTAAGTTTTCAAATCGGTGTAGGGAAATAGCACATAGACATATCATTTCAGAAAGAAAATACATGCACATTTCCTTTCTATAATTAGGATTTGTGCTGTGTGCTTCTAAGACTCATTGTTAATTCACAGAGACATTCTACACATATTTAAACCAAAAGGGAACTTCCTGAAACTGATCTTGGAGAATTACCTCTTTTTTTTTTTGCCATTTTGACCACCCTGGAGAGTATGCGGTGCTTTGACAAGCAGACGTATTTCAGGAATTTTAAGCATTTCCTTCTTAGAAAAACTTAGTAGACTTCAAGGAATACAATGTCTTAAGTGAAATTACTATTTTTACAGTGACACTTAATGATGCCTATAAGTGACTATGATACATTCTCACATTGTACTGTGACAAAGACATGGGTATAAAGCATGCAGCAACTCTAATATTCCACAGCTTTTCTTCAAGACACAGCTCTATTCTCACCAAAGAGATCCTTACGCTTTTTGAATTTCAAGGTTGCCTGCACTGAATACACTGTCTTTAGTATGGCTCTCCACTGACTCTGAGGTAAAGAGGTCTAGAGACCACCTCTTGAGAGCCCATCTTATTAGATCAATTTAGAATGGGTAAGGACAAGGCTGATCCTGTTTAAATATGAAGAAGTAAAAATCTAGATCCTGGTTAACTTCTCATAGAGACCATTAGGCCATTCCCAATGGACAATGATTGAAACGTCTATGTGAGCTAAAGGCGCTACATGCTAATTTTTTTTCAATTATAAATAAAACTCAGCTGGGTGTTGAATAATTTATGGCTTCCTGCAAAGCTGTATTTGAAAACATCAAGCTGGCAGTCTGTGCCATTCTGGCCCGCGCATGGATAGCTGCCATGCACGCATATCCGCTGCTTTTTTGGAGGTTATCTTCACATGCTGTATTATCTGGCTTTCCACATTAGCAAGTAACATAAAACACAATCAATATCACAGAGGCCACAACACAATTAAAGACAAAGATGAGGCATCCATAGCTTGCTGGCAGAGAAACCTGAAGGGAATAAGGTATTGTCCTCTAATTATGGAAGCCAATACCGCTTAGAAATAAAGATAAATCTGATAGTTATCGACTTTGCTGGCAGTCCCTTCAGAAATAGCTATTCAACTTTCCAATTTAAAGTAGTAATTGATAATGGAACTTCAGAAATCAAAGCAATTAAAGGGCTACATTTTACAAGTCAACTGGATAAGAATGTTAAATGTATACGATTCCACTGAGAGGAATTTAATAACTTTAAAAGAAGGTAGTGTGTAAGCATTTCATATCGTGTGACTTTAAATAGCAGGTTTTGAATTTTCTTTCAACTGAGCAAAATGGAAAGTGTTGACTTGGTAAGAACGCGTTACCCTGAATTTCATAAGCCACTCTTTCCAAAACGATGCAAACATTTTTTAGTCCTTGTACTTCTGGCTCACCAACTAAAAGAAATTTATGTGTGGTATTGGATCAAAAGAAAAAGAAAAACTCAGAAAACATGACATCTGTTTACCCAAATCTGAGTAATGTTTTTTTCTAATGATCCTTTCGATTGGTGAGTTTTGCTCACCCATTAATTTGTATTCCCTTCAGATTTTGCTAATGTGGATTTTAGCCCTTCAGGTTTTATTCCTTGAAAGAAGCCCTAAACGCACCTCCTGTGTGCTCTGGTTCCCAGGTGCCTTCACCAGGTAGGGGTTGCTGTAATGAGAACACTCTGTTCTCTGCTGGCCCCAAAGTAGATTCTAGTCTGTGGAATTTGTGAATTCTGTCTCTGACAAGAATAGCATTGCCCCTTTCCTCATGTTCTGTGCCCTCTCTGGCACCTGCCCGACCAAGGTCCTTCTTTTGGACTACGTTTGCAATCTCGGCTACCAGGTCTGACTCTGATTCTGCCTTTTCTGTAGGATTATATTTGTGCACATGAACAACATCTTCCCTTTCTCCTAGAAGCTTGGAAAGTAGTGAATAGAAATCACCTGTGGAAAAAAAGAGAAAAGATAAGGGAGTGGGGGTTGGTAAGATTGCAAAGTTTACAAAATTTTGTGCCTTAAAAATATCATCTCCTGATTCCTCACCATAAGTGAGGGAGAAGGGTGTTCTCAGACTTGCAGGCATGGATAAAAGAGTTATTTTCTAGAAAAATGAAAGAATAACATGCCTTCACATTTCAGGAGACCAGAACACTGTATAAACTTGAACATATTAGTAGAAGCATAATAATGCATATGTGATTGCCTGATAAGCTCCAATAAATAGTTTCTACAGTATAGCTGGATTGATTTGGAAGCCGGAGTGTATCAGGTTTCTAAAATAAAATATTACCAACAGCTACTTCATGTAAACATTATATAGGTAAACCCTTTGAAGTTGTGTTTTAAAAGCTATTAAAATATAATTCACAAGAAGTTAAATATATTTTTTGGCGTAGGTACTATAAAACCAAGAGATCTAACAATACGCATCTATTTGGCAACTGGGAAACCAAAGTTTCTTTGTTATTATTTTGATAGCAATGCTACTGCAAGTGGCTCCATTTGTTCCTTTTAAATAAATGAACACATTCCAGAAAAATAATTTTTTTTTGCAAAAAAGAACATTTTAAAATCAGTTTCAAACAAAAGAGGAGTTTTTTTAACAAGCTAATATTACTGGAATGATTCATCACTAAAATGTATTTCACGCCTTCCTGTACTAAGGAGTAAATTTAGATATGATAATTCAATTCCATGAAAACAAATTACTTATAACATATCATGACAGATATGAAATATGACTCCAGAAAGTTCACAAAGCATTTTTATCCTTATCATTTTACACCCATGACTTCCAAACAATTTAAAATACATCAACTGTGAGAGTGGGAAATAGCCATGCTCTCAACTGAAACACAAACCAGCTCTCCTAAGCCAAAGGCAACCCACAGCTCTTCCTTTTTTTCACCCTGTTCTAAGTGCTGTTAACGGAGAAATTACTTATGACTTTATGACTATGGAGTCCTGTTGCTTAAGTTTTAATTACATTTATAGCACCATCAGAAAACGTTTCTAAAAATCCTTTTTCATGCCCATTAGGACATGAAAATGATAACTGGTTTAGCCACTATATGTTCCAGTGAAGAATATATTATGAAGAAATTGGTGCAAGGGGATACGAAGCCTTTCCAAAATGATGCTAAATGATCCTGTCATGTTTACAAACAGTCCCGGTTAAATGATTCAAAGTCGGATTCCCATCTTGCCCGTGGAAGCAGCCTATCCCAGGTGAAATCTTCAATCAGAAAATAATTGCCAAGTAATAGGGCCAATCTCGGTCAAATGAACAAAGCAAATTGCAACTCAACCAAATCTGTTAGGTCACAGTGGCATTCTGCTTCACAGAGGAGAAATTAATCCAATATCGTTAAATTCTCCTGCTCTATACATGGCTAATAGCTTCATGTGCTCTTATGCAATGAAACATTTTATATGGAGAATAAACTACTAGGTTATTTAAGGGACAGAAACAACAGGATTTTAAAACACGCGTCAATGTTTATAGATGAACACAGGCTCAGAACTACACCTAACCCGCTATGGTTTTAAGTAAAATTCTAAAAGCAGAGCACTTGTTCCTTTGAAATTATCATTCAAATTATCATTGGCTTAGGAAGGCAACCTATTTTTAAACGAATATGTTGTGCTAAATGGTTCAGAGGTTGCACTGGCCTGGAGAGAACAGAGCTTCAGAGTCGCATCTCCATAAACACCTCGTTACAGATGAGAGAGACCTCTAGATGGCTAACTCTTACACTCTTTTTTTTTTTTTACCTCATCTGGTATACTGAATATATAGGATCTGAAATGTTAACCATTTTTTTTTCTTGGCTACATTAAGGTTTTCAAAATTTTATTTAGGAAATATATCCAACCTTGAATACCACGAATGGAATAGAATATAGAAGGAGGGTGCATAGTCCTGCCCGAGTCTCATCTTTCAACCTTCCTTCTTTTCAGTTAATGTTACAGCCATATTGGACTCTCACTTCCTTGACGGTCATCTCCATGAAAATGGTGTTTCTTCTGCCTGGGAAACTATATCCTCAGGAATCTATTAGCTCCTCAACTTTCAGGTGCTCATCAGCTAGAAGTGTCATTGCATCTAAGATGGCTTCTCTGATCATTTAAATTCAGGGCCCCTCTCTGTGCACTGACAGCACTCTCGTCATTCCCTGTGGTTTCCTTTAAAACCCTGCGTTGTAATTGTCCAATTTCCTGTCTGTTTTTCACACTAATCTTTGAACCCAGCCCTGATGTTTAGTAACTATTCAATACTTGTAATGGGGCTACTGTGACAGAGGAATTAAAATGTAAATCTCACTTTTCATTAATTTGTATCAACATTTAAACAGCCGCATGTGACTAGGGCTACAAGAAGTAAACCAGATATTACATACCATAGTGATTTGCGTAAAACTGGATTAAAGAATAATGACTAGTTTTCTTTGGTTTGAAAAAGTAGAAGAGGTTTTTGTTCCCTTCAATAGCTCTCACTTATCTCTGGCAGTAAAACTTACATACTTATGATCGATTCTATAAGATGCTCTAAAGTTCATTGTTGTACATTTAAGCTGTCTCTAGAAAGGGATAAGTGGCAAGAGTTAAAGATGGTTTTATATAAAAGAAATAAAATCTCTCGTTTCTTATGCACTGTCATAGTTCTAGTGATTAGTATAGTTCCAATCACATAGCAGGTGCTTAATTAATGATTTTTAAATGACTCATGATTTTTAAAAATGTCACTCCTTGCTCCTGCCTCAGTAGAGATAAAAAAGGTTCCTTGATGATTTTAAGCTGCAGTGAGTTACCATTTCTTCCTATTTCTCCTCAAACTTTGATTCTTATTAGGTGGACTTATTTAACTGAATGGGTTTGGAATTTGGAAAACTTTATAGTAGCAGTACTGTGCTTTACAGTACAATTTACTACTGTAAAGTTTCTTTTAGTAAAAGGGACACAGCATAGTTCACAAGAATCAAAAACACTGTATTTAAGCTTCAAGTTTTGTAAGTTAGGGCTTGCATAACTACTGAGTAGCTGAACTGGGTGATTTTCTATTTATTTTCTATTTAGCAGGGATGACTCCTGCCCCTAGCATGGAAATTCCTCTGATTTACTTTCAGGCATATGATGAGCATGAACTAAAATGGATGGAAACATACATTGAACAATTGTCCTATGAGGGTTTTTTTTTTTTAAATAAAAGGCTTTAAGATTATTGGATTAAAAAATAAGGTTTTCTCCTTTTAGATAACACAAAACCTTAATTGTTGCAGGGAGTTGAATTTTAAAATGATCAAGAACTTCTTGATAACTTTTCAGAATAGAAATTCCTACTTCCTACACAAATCACTAGCACTTCATTTCCTAAAACAAACAGGTCTTGCTACTACTTATTGCTATATGATTTTATGGTACATGGAGGTTAAACAGGAAGTTTGTCAGTAGTTTAACCGCCGATTAACTATGTCAAGTAACCAAGCTAGTGAGATAGAACCTATATCTAAAAACACTCCTTTTTAGATTTGAATACTTTGCTTTACAATTCAGTCATAACTGATTTTCCCTTCTGGTTAAAGTCGATTTGGCTTATTGATTGTTTACTTATTGCTAACCCACAAAATTTATCCTTCCTCCGATAAACAAAACACATGATATTGATGGCCAGCTCAAGGATTACAAATGAGGTCAACTTTAGTATTTATTCATTTTATAGGCCTCATCTGATTGAAAAAGCATCAGAAATAGGTTCTGTTTCTTTTTTAAACAATGAGACAAATACAAAAAGGAGAAAGCTTGGAGCTGGTGGCTTTTGCAGCTACCATGCATACAAATCTATATCTGAAAACACAACCTTGCAATAAATGAATATTTGCATCTGCTCATTCTGTTATTAGGAAACCAACTCACAACAGCCATCCAGTCAGCTTCCCAGAGCCTTGGAGTGGGGGTGGGGGTGGTATTTAGAATTGTGTTTGATAGATGAGTTCAATATATAAAGACTGGTGAGCTGCTCATAAATCATAAGAAACCAATAGATTTTCAGTGAATGGGAGTGCAAAGAAGAATTGTATCTTCTTTAAAAGAGTACTCAAAATGGAATTGGGGGTGCTTGGAATTAGCTAAGGAGATACTACCAAAAACTTTTATACTTCACTTTATTAGAGGGCTGAGGGAGTACCCTATTTTGAACATGGTCAAGAAATATAAATTCTAGCTACTAAGTCCAGCTTTTCTTTCACTTCTTTAATAAATGGTTTACAAACTGTTACTTTAACAACCTTTTATAGTTAGACCATTTAACTTGCAACCTTATTCCCTTGATTGTGCTTATTTGATAAACCATGTCAATGATAATTCATTTTTGTTAGCATAAAACCACTGTGAAATCATTCTGTTTCACAGAAGGTGTCTGAAGCCCTTTAACTATCAGGGGTCGGAGTGTTTTCTCTCTACAAATTGTATTTTTGTCATATTCTCTCTGTCTTGGGAATATGCTGACCTTTGAGTAGGAAGATTGATTATATGAGGGCACAAAGACTACAATGAGAAGAGTTTGGAGCAAACTGAATAAAACATGTTAGAGGCTCGTTCTGCAGCAAACGATTCTCTGTCCAGAGCACAACATACAATAACAAGGACATATTTGTATTGTAGAGTTTGACTTTCTATTCTGCTTTGAATTTACATCATCTTCCAAATGCAATTAACATACATTTCAACATGACATCTATACCTTGAATTTTAAAGAAGAGAAATATTCAAATTCAAAGCTCTTAAATATAGTCGTGCATTCCTGCTGGAGCTGAGTGATCTCAGTTTCATTCTCACTAGAGATGAAAGGTCTCTCAGCTTCAGCCCACATTTCTGGCTTAGATAATGCTGACAGAACGCTCAGGTTGGACCTTTAGTATAATATAACATAGTTTAGCATAGTAAAAGCATAAATAAGAAAATCATAATGTATAAGAGCTGAAAAGAACTTTCAAAACATGTTTTAGTTTCCTACAAGTGCCAACCGTAAGATATAAGTGAGGGATCCATAAGAGTGTGTCTTATCTGGAAACCTCATTGCCACCCTCCTCATTCCTTACAGTTTCCTAGGATTCATTTCCTCCATGGAGAATCACTGTCCAATTGAGTTTTGTTTAGTTTATTGTATCTATTACATATATAGGTAATTATTCACTTACAATGCTTTCGAGGGTGAGTGGCATTTCAGTTTGTTTTGAATATCCATTAGTGTTTTCCCACAAGGAGGCAGACATAATCAACTCATTTACAAATAAGCTCACCTATATGCAAATAGGCTATTTCCAAAGCCTATGGGCAGGAATATGTACATATTATGCAGCCATTAAAAATCCTGCTTTCCAATAATTTTAGTTGGAGGAAATAGCCAAAATATGTTAAAAGAAGACAGGATACAAAACTGTGCATACATTATGATCCAAATATTATTAAAATAATGTACATATGTACTGTATATATATATATCATGCATATAAATATACATAGAATCCATATGTCTAGAATTATTGATGATTTTTATCAGCATCTTCATACTGATCTATAATTTCCATAACTTATAAATGAATATTATTTAAAAAATCAGTCCAAATGAGCATTATTTTAAAAAGAAATCCTGGTGATTTAAGTGAAACCTCATTAAAAAGTTTCCCATTGTTGCATGACCCCCAGAACAATCTGACAGGTAAAACAGTCATATAATAAGGTCCTTGTGCTGTGTCTGTAATTACATCTTTTGAAATAGGTTTTGTGATACAATAGTCTTACATCAAATTCTGTTCTAGAGAGAGCAGCTGTAGATGCTGCCGCAGGTTAGTGTGTTTGTGGGTAAGCACAGCTGTTCGTAGGTTCAAGCAACTCTTTCAAAGTCTATTTAATTTCCAATCAAGATTAATATTCCGGCAAAAAATTAATAGCAATTTTAGTGTTAATTTTTAAAGAGATAGACTATTTATTTATCCTACACAAACAAAACATTAGATAAAACTGTGTTAAAAAGATAATTTGATTTTTTTCTCTATGATAGAGTTATCTATTGTCTCCTGTCCATCTGTGGCATACTACATTTCTGTTTTTCAGCCTATGGCATAACAGTATTCTCTCTCTCTCTTTTTCTCTCTACCATAATATAGTTCCTTCTTTCAGACATAGCAAAATTGCCTATCTTTACCTTTATATTCCTATCTGCTTTCCAAGGTATTAGGAAAGGAATTAAAAATAAATTATCATTTGCATTATCAGGTAGAACTCTGCGTCATTCAGCCACTAATGGATATAGAGCTTGCATCTGAGTACAGGTACTCTAATTCTTTGGGTCTTTTTCTTTTGCCCTACCACAATTGTTCTGTTTCCACTGAGGTCTGACATCTTCTGTGTGCCCAACAGAGAATAACTTCCATTTATTTGGAATATAAAATATTCCAATGATAGAAGAACTTCCATTTATTTGGAATATAAAATATAAAAATAATCAATCCAACCTGAAGGAGTACTTGAACAGACATTATTTTGGCTGTAATACCAAAATAAGGCCAAGGATCATGTTTGAGGGCTTGCTTTAAAATTAGCATATGTGACATAATTTATTTGAAAATTAGAGCCTTCTTATTAGCTACCTGGTGAACCCGACTACCCAGGGAGTGACTACAAAGAGATCTTTTGTGTAAACAATCATCTCTGAGAAGAATGGAATACTGCCACAGTAAAGAGTTGATTTGGCCTCGGAGAGAGATTGATCTCATTAGTGAAGAATCATAAGAACTATCTGCAAAAATATAGCATAAAATATACAGCAAAAAATATAAACAGCAAAAAATTGCTATATTTCTGCATTTCATTTTAATTTCAAGGCTGGTAGACCCCAGAGATCAGGAGGAAAATACATGGGGTTGGGATGGCTTCTGGTGAGGTATAAGTCTTCACATAATCTAGGAAGTGACATTTTGATCACCCACTAATTTAAACATATGAATCCCAGAGCCTGCTTTCTGCAGCATGAAAACTGAGTCAGAGTAACACTTTGTTTCTCTCCCAAGTTAAATTATTTTATTTACTGCACTTTCCTTCATAATTCAAATAAACAAAACAACTATAGGAAAATAATTTCTTATATGTCCATAGAATTCTTCTCTGGGGCCAATAGCGTTTGGGTATATTTAAACTTCTGAATATTCTCTATGTGCTGTAAAACAACACAATGTGAAATGAATGGCAAAATATGAAAGTACTTTAAAGGATTTGGTTTGTATGCATAAATGACATCTCCTAAATCCTAGTATTCAGAAAGGACAGATTAAAACTAACATGTAAGGTTGCTTTGTAGTATCAATAGCAAAACTTCTAGGTTTCTAATCTTTCAGAGGTTTCAATGTCTTCCTTGAGCAACTCAACTAATTTCAAAAGGAAAACACAGTCCAGCCTCAGTTTCCATAGAAACACTAATTAAAAAGTTGCATCTACTAAGTATTAGTACATTTCATAATGTGTATCTATATTGGTGTTTGCAAATGTATTTTATGATGGTAAATTATTTCAAAGACACACATTTCAGACAGTGTGTGCAATGTCAAATAACTCATTTTATATCTGATTAAATTTCAGTACGACGAGTAAACACAATGACAATATTTGGGCGCTATTACTAATTCCCTTACAAATATATACACAGGGATTGATACATTTATCTATTTTAAGTCCTACTTAAGAGCCATTTAGTAAAAGATCATCTCCCTAATTTTGATTTGACACAACACAGAAGCAACTTTGAGGTGACCCGTATTTTTTTAAAGATCATTTTGTTAGAATGGGTTGTTACGGAGAATATGTTATAATTTTAAAACCTTTAGATTAAAGTTCACGACGTTCTACTTTGAGTGCATTTTTCCCTTTCCAGGTTTTCCAAAATACTACTCAGATACATCCTGAACAATTCGAGTAGTGATACATTATGAAGAATTCCAATAGTGGTTTACAATGCACGTAGAATCTGAAACATCAACAGGTTACTGATAGAAATGGCCTATTTGTTTCCTGACACTTTATGTTGTCAGCAGAAGTGTGTTTAACAGTAAACTAGTGGTTAAAAAACATCATATCTAGGACAAAAGAACTCGATCAGATAACATACACCAACACCTAACAAGATAGCACAGTTTCAAACAACTGGCAAGAAACCAAGACCCAGGAGAGTGATTTCTAAGTGTCAGCACATGCAGTATATAGCATATAAGCGTCAAACATTCCTACTTCAAATAAATAGAAAAGATTAAGAATAATGCTTGTTTAAGTCATCAGATGGCATATAAGACAAAATCACAAATGCATGAGACAATAATTTGTCCTACCTTGCCGAAAGCAGAGAAGAGCGACTTATAGAGGCAAGATGTTGGGTTTAATTCTTAATTTCTTTTTTCTTGAGTTTCAAATATAGTTAATGAACAACACCATACAAAATACACGAGAATTCAAATGGTAAAGATCATCAGATTTCAAAAAGCTGCCCAGCGGATCTAATGGCACTTATTTTTACAATATATAAAAGTTACAATATTAAATGAACTAAAACAAAGACAGAAAAATCTACCAAGATCAAATTAAACTAATGAATTTTACTTCCAAGGCTAAAGTGCAATAACTGACCATTTCCTCATGAATTATGCATTATATAAGCATATAACAATAATAGATTGGAGGGTGAAAAAGGGAGCCCTAAAATATTCAATAACTTAATAATTTGGTTGCCTATTCTGATACGAATAGTTTTACAGCCCTGGTTATAGAAATAAGCATACATACCCTGCTCGAGCACTTCTTCTTCTTCCCGCTTTGGCTGCTGTAGTAAAGAAGCCTTATTTTTGTTCTCTGCTTCTGTAAAGGATCAAAGAAGCTGAGCATAAATTTGTGATGTATATAATAGGACTTTAGTTTATTGAAAATTTGTCATCAACATAAAAATACTACTCAGGTCTTTGTTTCATAAAAATAACAATATTAAGAATTTATATGAAAGAAATACTATAACTCACAAGAAAGCCTCCACTAATATAACCAACAATTACCACTCTTCTGATTTACTAAGTCTATTATGTGTTCAGTAAAATACACGTGATTAAGAATTTTTGAAATAGCACTAACAAAGCCGCTCATATTTGTTTTTCTCCAAAAATGGAATTTAGTAACATTTTGAGGATATTTTAAGAACACTTTAAGGCATATTCTATAAATATATAAAACCTTAATAAATGACCTGATGGCTATGCTAACTTCTCTATTAAATCTGCACTGGAAAGAAGTAAAAGGTTGCTCTGGCATTTTAAGACTGAACTTGTAAAAACCAGCAAAGTCTTAGCATGCTTCATTCAATAAAACAGGATGTGGATCTTGGAAAACCAAAGAAAGAACAGTCAATATGACCATCTTGCAGATGAACAGTGAGTTAAATGAGACCAAAAAGGCCAAGATTAGAAATACCTCATAATTCAATAATTGTTTTTTGCTTGAAAAAGCCCATTAAGCAGATAATTTAGGGTATTATGATAACCATTGTCATTGGCAGATCATAGCACTCTTTAAAACATGGTGTATAAACTTAGAAGTTGCCTAGGCCACTGCTGGTTATTGGTGGAATGAGATGGGGAAACGAGAAAACATGAATTAAATGAAGAAACGTCTGTATTTATAGGGTTGGTTCCCAAACTAATATTGTTTCATCACCGGTTGAGATTTTTTTTCTCTAATTGTTTAAATAAGGATGAGTCAGCAAAGGGAGATAGAATATGAAAGAGAGGAAAGTGGCAAGGAGAATGTATGTGCATGTGTGGTATTTGCTGGAAAGGGGATTAAAGATGACTTTAAATATTAATTACATAGTCAAAGTGAAATATGTAAGAAAATATAAAATACAAAACCATACGCTCAAAGGAATGAAAAAAAAAAGAAAAACGCATATGCTATTTTAAATTAGACACTAATTTTACCTTTGTGATGTCCATGCATCATAGCCATCTCAGTATTCACGGGAATTGGGATGCTGGCTTCTGGCGGTATGGTTCTGAACAGGTCTGGGGCTACATTCTGTGTACAGGTCATGAAAGAAACCGCATGCTTGGCTTCCATGTAATACATTAGGTACAGGTTGCACATTTCATCACTAGATGTGCCACTACAGACCAAAAAAGCAAAAACAGAGGGAAAAACAAATCAGCCATTCACATGCAACCCATTCTTAATGCAAGAAAAATGCAACAGGAAAATCTATCAGCAATGGACGCAAAGGTAGATGTACTGTGCATTTATTTTATAGCTTTCATTAAAACCCACCATAGTTTTTAACATCAAAAGCACATTGTCAAAGGGATCCTTCCCTTTTAATAGTAGAATATCAGTTTGTAGTCACTCCGCGGATATCAACAACACCACAGTTAGAAATGGCATTTAAAAATACCTGAGAGAAACTTTGTTTTATCTTCTAAATTTTTAGTCCTTAGTCCTTCTTCCGTTTGCCAAAACTGAGAGATGTGGCAAAGTATGTTCACCTGGAAAATCTTATTTACTTAATAATGGTAAAGTTCAGAATACTTCACAGAAATATCATATATTATTTACAAATCTTTAAAACTTTAACATAGGAAGTCAAACTTTGTTTTCATCTAGCTTCCCCTTTGCTCACACTCAAATTACCTAGAATCATGTGTGGATACTAAGACATCATAGAGTATTCCTAATATCTGACTTGTCACCTAGGCTTCTATAGCAGGAGAGAAAAGATAATGATAAAAAATGAAATCAGCACTAACCTTTCCCAGGGACTCAGACCTGAATGGGGCAGTGAGATACAGCTGAATGATTCACCATTAAAAACAGATTTTAAAACAGTGGAATGGATATGTACAATAAAAAATTCCACATAATATAAATAATGCCTAATAGTTTATATGGCACGTTTTCTTCTTCCTCAATTTACAAGGGATACTATATATTTCACCCTCTGTACTATGATTAGGAACAAGTTGTTTAAGTAGACCTTCACAAGACTTTTATATACCAAAATAGCTTGGGCCATGAAACATTTCACAGTTTGTATTAGCTCTGTCAATATCAAGCAAGCCTACAGTAATGAAAAACAAGCTAGGAGATGGACTATTTGTTGTACAGAAATGTGTCATTGTTGACTTTTCCAGCAGTGTCATGCAACATTCACTTTTTCACCATAGCAACAGAAACGACTTCAGCAAAGGAAGGAAAAAATAATCTTCTCCAAACAGGATTTGTTTTCTCCAAGCTTTGAAAATGGAGACCTGCCTGAGAGACCACAGGAATAAGCCCCTGCCACAGGAACCTCTGCTTATGCTTTAAAAATCATTTGGCTTCTCAGTCTCTGAATCTGATACCTGTCAGTGTAATTGCCTCTGCCATGAAATATAAGCAAATAGTGAAGTGCAACTTCCAACAGATACGTTTGCTACACATATCTTCATGATATCAAAACACCATTATTAAGAATTATGTTATAACAGCTTTGGAGCTTGCAAGAAAATTATGTGCTATAAAAAGGATAGAGAATGCCAAAATAATTGACCAGAGCCTCCCACCATATTACCTTTCCCTTCCCTGTTCAAAATCAGGAAATCCGTAGATCAAGAAAGAGCATGGAGAGAAAAAGAATTTAAGATGTGTAGATTATCTAGTTTAGAAAATCTTGAATTTCCTTGCAGAGAGAGAAAGCAAAATAATCATGCATGCTTCTCAAATTAATGAAAGCAAAAACTTTAATAAATTTAAGGAGTTACATAAATAAAATTAAGGAGCAATAATAAATCATAAAATTAAGGAGTCACAAAACTTGCAACTAATCCATGGAACCTTCCATATTTTATCAGTTTGTGAACAACATGCCCCTGCTTTCAAGAGGTGAGATATACAGACACACAATAGCATGTGTAATTTAACCAGTACCCTGATCTCTTCCCTTATTATTAAAAATATAGAACAAAAGAAAAGTAATTATAACTGCTGATCTAGATGTCTTCGGTTCTCTTGGTCAGTGTGTTCTCTGTTGATAGAAGGAAATAATTTATTCTGTGAGTTCTTATAATGCTATGTTTAAAAAATAGAGAGGGAGTCCTAGAATTCTTTTTCTTATCCTAATTTTCTTCTAAAGTAGTATCTCCATAACTTTACCATGAAATTCTGGTTCTTGAAATGCTACAGATGAATTGACAAAGAAGTTATTCTGTGACCAAACATGGAAATGTTGATTCACAAGTTAGGCAGATTCTGTACTTCAAGAGCCTTTAATATTCAATGTGCCAGGGTATTCTATGATAGGATACAGCAGTCAGCCATTTCCAAATCAATTTGACCAGGCTCCTTTGTCTTCATGCATGTTCCAGAAGATTATTTAAGAAAAGCTATTCTATGGTACTTATGACTTACTCTTTTTTGACATGGGGTAGAAACATAATCCTAGTACTCTTTAAGAATTATCAATCAAAAGGGTTTCTTCATTACAGGTCACTGGTTTGTAGACATAGGCAAAAATATATTGCTATTTTCAGAGAATATCCCCTAACACATCTTTGTACAGTGTAGCTATTTAGAACTATTCAACTACATATGCATAGATATGTACAGGGAAAGAGCTACAGAGATATTTTACAGCATGCTTAAACAGCTATGCATAGATATTTTGGATTTTTACCTATATACTTTATATCTATCAATTCATTTAGTCATATTTAAATTTCCAGAAATATCTATTAGGGATTTGATGATGAAATAATATCAACAAGTTTCCAGATAATTAAAATGGAATATTTTGTTAACATATATTCCTCCAAATAAATTCTTGGTACTTCTCAACTTGTTACATGTATATCTGTAGGCCTTACTTTTAATATGTATTTGAAAAGAAATTGTATTGAAAGTAAAAAGAGTTCATTTCAGACAAATACAAAGTAATTAATCTTGGAACAAGGAACAAAACTGTGAGATGTGCGTTAAGTGGAATAGTCAATCAATACAATGGTCAAGAAAAGAATTTACTATACTGGATAAAATTCCTTGCTATCACCACCAATACAGTGAGTGACAGGTGACAGTTAAAAGAAAAGGAAATTGTACATAGGGATAGTGGAAAATGTTAAATAAGAAGGTGGCATAAATTTCTGAAATCTGATAAACAATTTCATTGGCTTTTTTAAATTCTTTTTTTCTTTTATTTCTGATAATTTTTATACTAAATCTTGGGACAAAGGTAGCAGCTCTCTATCTTAGAAATAGTGTAGCAAGGTACAAGGTTACATGTTTGAAAAGTGTACAGTTAATTATAGCAAATAAAGGGAAATCAATAACTTTCTAAATAATGTGAGTCTTTATCCTTGTTAACATATGATTGGACTTTGTTAGTTTAATTAGTGAATTTGAGAAAATGAAAATATCATGCCCATGCTGCAAATTACTTCACTATAAAGTGAGCTATCTTGTCATGCATTGAATTAGTTTTTGAGAAAAATTTTATATACACATATACACAAAAACATCAATACCCATATACACACAATTCGGTAATTCAATTGTTCTTCATATGTTAATTTTATAAACACATATATATGTTCATATCTAAACATATGTGACTTCGTGAGGCATCCTAATTAGCTCACCAATATAGTTCATTCAGAATTCTGATTGTACAATACAAAATTGAGGTAAAATATGTTAAGAACTTTTGCTATCATGAGGAAAATTTCATTAAAAGGGCTTTTTTCATTAAAAAAGTCATAATTCATTCATTCTTTTCCATTTTTTAATGAATATGCAGTCAAGGTTACTCTGAGCTCCTTTCTGACAGAGAAACTATTCTACCCCCAAAACATTAGGTCTTAAATCATTCTTAGTATGACAGTTTGTCTAGTTTGTCTATTTTATTTCAAAAGCTTTCATTTTCATTTTACTTTTGCTCAATTAAAAAACAAATCTCAATATATTACTGCTTTCTGTATTCTTAAATGAGGGTTTTGCACACCTACCCTTGTTTTGCCTAGAGATCAATATGTGCGATTTAACTCTGCTAATGGCACCAAGCAATGTGAGCGAGAAAGGAGGGAGAGAAGCTGTGTTCACTAGTCTGCCCTGTCTCACTGGACGGCCCTTTAAACAAGGGATTCTCTTAGGCACGACTGCTGTATCTATGTTTCAAATGGCAGTAGTGCATTTTTTTCATTCTCTTACATAATAAAGTGCTTATCTGATAAGTCTCTCTTTTATATATAGGTGCCTTTCAATATGACAAAATGTGGTGAGCCATTAAAGAGTAAGCGCTCAATAAATATTGAAATGAAGAACAAAATGAATAATATTCTTCAAAAATGAAGAATAAAATGAATAATCCAGCTTAACAAGTGCTTACAGCTCATAGCATAATTTATATGCCAATACACACTGCTAAATAATGAATCAGGTCAACTTTAAGTATTTGATTTATCAGTGACATTTTTGAAAAATAGTTATAAAATATATTATTTTTTGTCACAAAGATTATAATAGAGATTTAAGAGCATCAAATATTCTAAAATGTATCTTTTGAATTATCCAATTATTGTTGCACATTGTGATAGCCATACCCCATTGCCTTGAGGATTTCCACTCTCAACTCCTGCCCCATTACTTTGAACAGACGCTAGGCTTGGAAATAATCAAGGATGGGTGGTAATAATTTTGGAAAGAAATAAGGAAATTTTAAAGAAGTTATCTTACAAAACTTTCAAATTATCTCTTAGGAGATTCTATGCCTCTAAACTTATTCATTAAGGAATTATTATTGATTATATAATATTATCTTTGCATATGATATACTTTAAAATGCTGATTAAAGTGCTGTGGCCAGTATTTATGAATATTTTTTAATAAATTCTCATATGTACATGAAATGATTCATTCCAAATAAAAGCATGGCCTACAAAATTCACCAAATGGGTAAATGTTATTTACCTATTCCAAAGAATTTTTAAAATTAGCACATAAACATTTAGGCTAATTAGATGAGTAAGTTAACTTAATTGGCTGATTTCATTAAATTCTATTTTTTTGTTTTGAACTTGACTAAACATTTAAAATGAATTTAGAAAAGTGTTACATTGAATGTAAAATATGAAACGCAGTAGAGCACAAAATATTGCTTCTTCATAGATTTATTTGTATTTTGTTGTCAGTATATACATGAGTGTACTTTGTCTAAGACATATAATTCATATTTACAATCTAAAAAGAAATACAGTATCTGGATTTAAACTTTTACCATTATTCATATGTATTAATATTTCTATTCTTAAATTCACATATTTTTCATGGGTTACATTTTGAGAGGAATCCCTGCCTGGGTATGGGAAAATCAGTCTTAATTTTTTCAAATGCTTTTTTCTTAGTTAACCATGATTATTCTACACAAGCAATGTTTTTTCCAGTCCTAGGATTTTCAGCTTAGTTCAGCATTGAGCTTGGCGTAGGTGGAAGAAACACTCAACTGAGCATCTTCCTTGATCACAATTAACATAATTTCCCTGCAAACCCTACTTGCCGTGTGACTGTAGTTTAAAGGTTTAAAACTGGAAGGTGACAGTTCTCCCAGCGCATTGAGGGGACACCTGCTGGACAAGCTGATTAGTAACTAAGTCAGCTTCAGGCTCAAGGCTCTGTCCAATGCCCAGTGGGACTGCATGTTTGTCTATGGGGGATGAGGAGGAGGAGGAGAGAGTTACAAGATATCATTTAATTTAATAGACATCAGAAAATACTTGCTTTTATTGCTCACATTCTCAGTGGTGATCCTCTAGTATTTTATTGGTGATGGTGTCCATTATTTTATAAAGCAGAGATGCATTGTTGCTTTGAACTTTTCTAAAACTGTAAAACACATTAAGTACTACAGAATAGTATGCATTATTCTGAGGAATATTATTCATATTTTGAATTATTCAAACTTGTCTTATTAGTTTATCAGTCCAATGGAAAAAATTGCTTCTGACGTATAAATTAAATATTCAGAATATGGACTCACCCATTAACTTAATTTTCTATTATTTCTTTCCATTTCATTTGTTTTACAAAATGCCATTTCCTTTCGCCCACATGAGATTTGCAAAAGGATAGATTACTGTAGTCATTTTAGGATATTATTTTGGAGCAAAATGCACATTTTTAAAAAGACTAGAATTATTCTGGACTCATGAAACAGAAAGAGGCCTCTGGAGATCACTTTGGCCTCTCATTCTGGCACTTTAACAGGCATTCATTTCTGTGGTCGAAACTGTCTCACAGAGAAAGCATAAAGGACAGAATTCAGCCTAAGTTAAGAGTTCTCCCAAATTGTAAAGAGACCTCCAGGCCTAAAATTCTACTTATTCCACACGTAAACTTGTGAACTGATACATGTAGTGTGTTAAAAGGTTTTCTTTTTTTTAATTTTGCCTGTTTTCCAAAGATAAATAAAAATAATTGACTACATTTAAGTAAAGTTCCTATGGCTTCACTCTAACCTAAAATAGAAAAGAGGGGCAGGCCACGGTGGCTCAGCAGGCAGAGTTCTTGGCTGTCAGGCCGGAGACCTGAGAGTTTGATTCCTGGTGCCTGCCCATGCAAAAAAAAGAAAAAATAGCAATGAGCCGATCAAAAGTCTCTGGATCATATCACTTCATGCACTTAACATTTATCAAGAAGTGAATTGTCAGACTCTTTCCTTCATACCTGATTATTTCTATATTTTCTGTAACTCGGTAATTTTATTGCTTTCTTCAATTCCCTTTCCCAAATTTACTGAAAGCAATGTTGTTTAATACAAATTGATCATTTTTTCTATTTGTTCTACCTTTAGACGCGATACAAAAATCTTCTATGGTGACATAAAAAACCCCATTCCACCATATCAAATGTCCTTTTTTTAAAAACAACAATTAGTGCTGTTATCACAAGTATCATTTCCAGCGTATGTAACATATATTTTCAGATGCCTACTTTCTGTAACTTCTTTTTGGTTAGGAGATAAAGGGTTTAAAATTCTAGCTTCCAGGGGCATCAGTAAATATTTTATAACCTAGTTTAACGTGAAAGGGAGGTTCTTTGATTCTTTCCAAACAAAAAGCATGATAAGACACTTTATTTTCCCTTTATAATTTAGGTAAGCCTCTTTTGAAAGAGTTCACAATGCTTTGAAAAGTTTTACCTAGGGTTATAAAATACACTTATTTCAACTCAGCCCAGCATTTTGGAAATTTAAAAGTCCTGATATTCCCTTCTGGAAAAGTGCTATATAGTATTATTCTCATCTGGTAGACTAAACAACCAGAAAAAATTGAATACAAAGAAATTTTAACAGAATGAAAAAAAGATCTCACAAACCTTTGAGTATTTTTAATAGGCACCACCAAAAGGAGAACATAATGGGGAAAAAGGACATTTGAGAACATTTTTTCATTATCATTACATTTTTCTTTTTTTTTTCCTTGTATGCTTTATGATGGGGACACATTTCATTATTTTTCCATATGACTATCCCATTACTGTAGCACCATTTGTTGAATTTTTTTTTTTTCTATTGCTTGTCTTTTTTTGTTTGTTTTTGCTTGCTTGCTTGCTTTACTGGGGGGAGTGCATGGACTGGGAATAGAACCCAGGTCTTCCACATGGCAGGTGAGAATTCTACCACTGAACTTCCCTCACACCCTTATATTTTTCTTTATTAAAATGAATGATAGGGCGGGTAATGGTGGCTCAGTGGCAGAGTTCTCACCTGCCATGCTGGAGATCTGGGTTCGTTTCCCAGTGTCTGCCCATGTAAAAAAAAAAAAAATATATATATATATATGCACCCTTGTGGTAGCTCTAATATGTAGAGGTATGATGTTGAAGGTCTTGAACAAGCAGAAAGAAAGAAAGGAAATAGCAAATGAGCACATGTTCAGGGATTTTTCCAAGTCAGTCAATACTAAAATGATACAATCCTACCATTTGTTGTCATTGCCAATGTCAAGAAAAAAAAGTGCAGTTTATTTACTAAGTTACCCATCACCTATACTCATGCCTTGCCTTGCAAAACCTCTTTAAATAGTGGAATCATACCCAATGCGTGTGGCTTCTGTTCTTCCCTCACCAGTGAATACACATCTCGCTGCCAATATATCACCAAAACTTACATCCACTGGGTGCTCCACAGGGTAAAAAGCCTGCCAGGAAGAGAAGCGCAACGATTCAATAAAGTTCCCAACAAAATCCCAGAACCACATGCTTTAACAACATGAGTCCTGGAGCACTCAGGGTAGAGAGGATGAAGACACACACACACACATACACACACACACACACAGCATCCCCCTTTAATTATTTAATTCTATTTTATAGCAAGAATACTAACTTTATCTAAATAAGTGACAGCACAACAAATGCTTCCCATACAATTCAGAATAAATATAGTTATAGAAAAAGCTCTCCAAGACACTATCTTTGACTAAATTATGATGTAGGAAAAACTGCAACAGCATGCTTAGAAATAATGAGATAATCAATAACGATAGCACTGAATTCAAAGTTATAAAAACAGAGGTCAGATACTTCAGATAAACAGTAAAAGTAGATTGAGATATTTTGTCTCTAGAGAAATTGAAAAGGGTTCAATGAGAGTTTTTAACGGTTACGGCCTGCCAATTAATAATTTTTCTCTTAAAATAAATTACTTTTTTACATACCTGAGGCAGCTGGGGGCTCTGGCGTCCAATCAGGGTCCACTGTTCATTTCTTACTCTGTATCCACTTACTACCTGACCTGTAATAAGCACAAATTATAATCAAATAATATAATAAGGTATCAGAAGTATAAAAGACATATATATATTTTCCCATTCTAAAATAAATCTGAATGTCTTCAGAACCCAAAACACTGAGTATTCTGATGAAAACGATATTACGAAATAGCATAGAAAAGGTATGGCACAAAATCCCTTCACAGAAATAGATTTAAGCCCGGACATACTTTACATTTTACATTTACAGCACTAGCAAGCACAATGGTAAATTTTAATAATTTAACGTGTAATTCAAAGTTCTTACCTAAATGGTGGGTGTGCACTCTATAGGCAAAGACATGCATTGGATACATTTTATAATGACATGATATGTCAGCATTCACCACTGTTAGAAACGAAAGCACAGAAAAAGTCACTACTCAACTGGAAAATGACATTATTCTTGTCTAAAAGTAAATACAGGATATTCACAAAATGTTGGGCATAGGATTTTCTTACTAAGGAAACACACACTCAGTCATACACTCAGCAGACACGAAGCACTCATGTGCCAGTCACTCTGCAAAGATGAACTAAGAATTCCTGGTCTTCAAATATTTATTTCATTCATAAACAAAATGACTACAGTCAAATCAAAATACGCTGTCAGTGACATCATAGGCTTAATTTATTATCTTTATCTTTTAATGTACACAGCTGAAAAAGCTTAAAAACTGGTTTTTATTTTTGGAACAAAGGGATTTTCAGAAATTGAATGTAAACACAGAACATTGGATGGACAGTTCACAAGAATGATCATTAGATTGATAATGATCCTATAAGAGAAGGAACCATTTCATGTACTTTACTTACAGTCTAACACATAGTAGCTATTCAACAAATATTTCTTTAATACTAAGTAAACTGTGATGAAGAGATCATAAATTACTTACATGACATTAACTTTAAATAATTCCTAATAAAAACAAATGAATACTTTCTAATAAGGCACTTTCTTTAGGGGAATCTAAGATACTGATAAACTGTATCATTCTTATTCTCACAGCTTTTTGCAAGTTTAGGAGAATCATCTATTATTATCTTCATTTACTGAATAAGTTCAAAGAATGAGTCACTGTTGCATTAGCTAATCTCTTGATTTTCAACCTGGTGTTCTATGCAGTGGTTTATGCTACTGTATGTCATAGTTTGTCTTTCGCATCTAGGGAAAGGATGACTGATTTGTAGAATGCTCAAGACATTTTTTGTATAACCCATTACTGACCCATGGGCCTTTATTCCTAGCATTTCACTAAAATAATTAAAAAGCAATAAACACATGGCTTGGAGTAATACAAAACTCTATTTAAATCAAAGGATAATAAAGAATTAGTTCACTTTTCTGTACTCAAAAATATTGGTATTTCAAAATTTATAAAAATAAACGTTACATTTCTTCCTATAAATTAGATAATGAAATAATATTAAATACTAAAGATCTTTACTCACCTTTCTCCCCTGCTGGTATAATAGTGTCAACAGACATCATAAGGTACATGCCAGCAATTAAAGGCTGTCTGCAGAAAAAAAGGAATATTTTTCTCAAGTATCTGAAAAACTCAAAATTATTGTCTTGTAAAAATAAGATACACCTCAATACATTGGTCTGTAAAATGTGATTCTTGTGAAAATTTAAATGAAATAATATGGGAAATGAAGCAGAATATATAAATATATATATATATATATATATGTTTTCTCCTTAAAAATCACTTATTTTCTTGGGCAAGTAGATAAATACACATTTTATGGCAGGGTGAATGCAGAAGGCAGCCTCTAAAGATCCATAGCTCCACGTACATGCTCTTGCCTCACCCTTTTGCACTGAGTACGGCTGGACCTAGCGGACTTTATTTCTAAAAGAATCGGTTATGATGAAAGTAAATGCACGTCGCCTCGGAGGTGAGGCAGGCTCAGAAAGACTGGCTTCCCTCTTACATGCCCTTCTGCTTTCTCGCTTGCTCGCGGGACGGCTGTCATGCAAGTTGTTCGGACAGGAGCTTAAAGGCCAAGGAACCCAGGGAGGTCTCTGGCCAACAGCTAGGGAGGAACTGAGTCCTGACACCACGAGTGGTCTTGGAAGTGGCTCTTCCCTGGTTAAGCCTTGAGATGGCTGCAGCTGGGCTGACACCTCGAGAGCGTAGCTAAGCTGCGACCAGATTTCTGACACACAGGACAATGTGAGCTCCTAAGTGTGTAAGTCACTAAATTTAGGGCAGTTTATTAAACAGCAGTACATAACTAATACAGTGACTTTCCCACTTCGAAGAACTCAAAGCTTCTTAAGCTGTCAATCATCTAGGAGAACTGGAAGTACTTACGGCAAACGCGTGAGGTGTAGGGACACACCAGAGCAGTCCTTGTGATTATCTGAAAACACGCACACGGAAAAGAAGCAGGTTAAATAAAGGTCTTTCCTACTAACAAACTTAAAGTGATTGCAACTCACAATGTTTGTAGGGTGCTTTCTGGTTTATGTAATGCTTTCATATGCATTACATCATTTAATATTCAAGGTATCACGACAGCAACAAAACTATCATTTCAAGAAGTCTGTGTTACTTACTTATCTGACCAGTTTATCTGTTTTCCTGCAGACATGATGTGCCCTAGTCATAGCCCCACAGAAGAAAGTTGTTGCTACTTTGTGCTTTATCTGCATTGCAGAAACACCCTCAAAAGTTGGTGAAATGAATGGTTTCTTCTATAAGATTCCAAACAACTGTCTTCAGTACTTTTTTTTAAAAAAATTGAAGTGTCACACAATATGGGTTTTTAAGTATTATTATTTTTAGAAACTCTGTCTCAAATTTATATATTAGAATCATCTGGTTTGATTTCTAAGCCATACTAATTCGAATCTTCTAAACAGAAATCTGATCCACATTCTTTTTATACCTTAACTTCAGCTGAAAGCCTCTGAATGTCTCTTTTTCTTTGCCAAAGACACTTCAGAGACCTCTTGCTTAAGTTTGCTAGCTGCAGGAATGCAATATACCAGAATCAGAATGGCTTTTAAAAAGGGGAATTTAATAAGTTGCTAGTTTACAGTTCTAAGGCCAAGAAAATGTTCAATCAAAACAAATCTATAGAAATGTCCAATCAAAGGTATCCATGCAAAGATACCTTGGTTCAAGAAGGCTGATGAAGTTCAGGGTTTCTTTCTCAAGTGGAAGGGCACATGGCAAAAACAGTCAGTTTCTCTCTCGTCTGGAAAGGTACATGGTGAACACGGTCAGAGTTCCTCTCTCATCTGGAAGGGCACATGCTGAACATGGCATCGTCTGCTGCTTCTTCTCCTGGCTTCCTGTTTCATGAAGCTCCCCAGGAGGCATTTTCCTTCTTCATCTCCAAAGGTCGCTGGCTGGTGGACTCTGCTTCTCATGGCTATGTCATTCTGCTCTGTTCTCTTTGAATCTCTCATTCTCCAAGATGTTTCCTCTTTTATAGGACTTCAGAAACTAATCAAGACCCACCCAAATGAGTGGAGACACACCTCTACCTAATCTAGCTTAACAACCACTCTTGATTAAATCACACCTCCAGGGAGATGATCTAACTACAGTTTCAAACATACAATACTGAATAGGCATTAGAAGAAACAGCTGCCTTAACAAAATTGGATTAGGATTAAAGCATGGCTTTTCTAGGGTACATACATCATTTCAAACCAGCACACCTCTGCAAATCCTCTTTCTTTCATCTTCCTTGGTCTTGCCCAAGTAGAAATAAAGGATGAATTCCAAAACACTTATCCAAATTCTTATCCCTATTGAACTCACTAATTCTCACTACAGATAACCATGAATATTAGCTCATACTCATTCCTTCTCTTATTTCTGTATTTATAAAATTCTTCCTTTTTCACATTTTAATCTATCATTGTAAATGCTGTGAGAGGGGTGTTGAGTAATATCCCTAGATCTCTGTTCTCTATTTTAGATCAAAAGTTTATAAGTGATCAAGATCTATGATCATATATACCCTTTGATTTATGCCATTTTCAAATCTATAGGGTATATAATTATAATACTTTAATCTGTAATATTAAAGACATATGCACAATACCTTTGAAATAGCATTCTGAATTGCTTAAAAAGTATTATGCTTAGCATTTCTTAAAAGTAAGTTTAGGGTGGGCCACGGTAGCTCAGCAGGCAGAGTTCCCACCTGCCATGCTGGAGACCCAGGTTCGATTCCCTGTGCCTGCCCAGATAAAAAAAAAAGTAAGTCTAGGGTGCACGGGTGGTTCAGTGGTAGAATGCTCGCCTTTCATGTGGGAGACCCGAGTTCGATTCCTGGACCGTGCACCCCCCCAAAAAAAAAGTAAGTTTAGGTTTCAATTTTTAGAGTTAATTTTTATATAAATAATGTGTGTGCACAAGACTGACAGGTTTATACTAGAAATTAAGAAGTGTGCTAATAACAGCAGATGTGGTAGGAATTTTTGAAGGAAAATTTTCCTTTCATCTGTAATTTTCATGAGAAAAAGAAAGAGTTTTCATTACCAAGAAAGGTAGAAAAATATAATAATAGGTAACAACTAAAAATGTATGCATTTTGATTTAGCATAGAGTTCAGAAATAAAATATATGAAATGGTGTTTAATACTTTGCATAAAATGAAAAGGAAATTGTATTTTATTTAATTTTAGCTTACCAAAGATAAAGATAGTAGAAGAGTAAATTAAATGGTGCCCATTTTAGATTTAATTGGGTTGTTCTTGTCTTTGCCATTTTATAAAGGAATCTCTATCCAAAATTCTTTCAATTTTAAAAGGATGAAAAATAATAATAAAATGCAGGTTTATTTTATTTTTTTGCCTACACTTTTAAACATAGAAAGAATAATTCAAGAGTACTGTCCTTCCATTTACTTAAAAAAATACTTTATTTTTGATAGAAAGCTTTCCTAAGGGCACTGCATATGATTTAGTAAATATGCTTCTTCTGTACAACTTTGAAAACAAATAACTGATGACCTCACTGATCAGAAATATTTCACTGATCAAAGGAGAATGATAGAAGACTTCCAGGTGACCAAGAAGGAAGGATAGGATGCCACAGGGTTCTGCTCCTCCATATAGTCTTTGAATAACCAGCAAAAACTGGCATAGCTATATTCCTCAAAACTCCAGAAAACAGGTACAATTTCATAATAACTAGTATAGCCATATTCCTCAAAACTCCAGAAAACAGGTACAATTTCATAATAACTAGCATAGCCATATTCCTCAAAACTCCAGAAAACAAGTACAATGTCATAATAACTAGGTGAGTGTTGAATCAAGAAAACCTAATTTAGAAAATTTGTAGAAGAACCTTGCAGTACCCTGGCTGAACCCTCTCCCACTGACGCACCCCCCCCCCCCACCCCATGGCAGTGTGGAACTAGCCTGTGCGCTCATGCTGTGGTTTCCTGACCCTATTCCAAAGGGAGCAGAGTAACCCCTGTGAACACACTAGGGTGCCTGTATGTCAGTGCCAATCTGTGGTGGGGGGGAGGCGGGCAGCTTGAAAGATTTAACAAGGACACTCATTTCTGGCTTACCCACCCCAAACCCTCGTATCCATAGCCAATTGATTCTGGTCAGGGTACAAATCCACTCAATGGGGAAAAACAGCTTCTCAACGAATGGTGCTGGGGTAAACTGGATATCCATACACAAAAGAATGAAGGTGGAGGGTGCATGGGTAGTTTAGTGGTTAGAATGCCTGCCTTCCATGCGGAAGACCCGGGTTCGATTCCTGGACCATGCACCCCCTCCCCCCAAAAAAGAATGAAGATGGACCTCTACCTCACACCATAATTATAAATCAACTCAAAATGGATCAAAGACTTAAATACAAGAACCAAAACTATAACACTCCTCGATGAAAACTTGGGGAAGCATCTTCAGGGCTTTGTGCTAGGCAGTGGTTTCTTAGACTTAATACCAAAAGCAGAAGCAACAACAGAAAACAGACAAATGAAAGTTCATCAAAATTAAAACTTTTGTGCATAAAGGACTTTATCATGAAAGTGAAAAGGCAACCTACGGAATGGGAAAAAATATTTGGGGACTGCATATCCAATAAGGGTTTAATATCCAGATGATATTAAGAAATCCTACAATTCAACCACAAAAAGACAAACAATACAATTAAAAAATGGGCAAAAGACTGAATAGACATTTCTCCAAAGAAGATACACAAATGATCAATGAGCATGTGGAAAAGACGCTCAAGATCATGAGCATTAGGGAAATGTCAATCAAAACCACAGTTTCACACCCACTAGAATGGCTACGTTTAAAATAACAAGGGTTGGAGAGGATGTAGAGAAATAGGAATACTCATTCATTATTGGTGAGAATGTAAAATCATGCAGCCACTGTGGAAAACAGTTTGGTGATTCCTCAGAAAGCTAAGTATAGAATTACCATTTGACCTGGAAATCCCACATCTAAGTATAGACCCGAAAGAACTGAAAGCAGAGACTCAAGCAAATATTCGCGCTCCCGTGTCCACAGGGGCATTTTCCCAATGATGAGTTAAAATAAACTGGCTACCTACATTGGCACTCCTGGGAGTGACCCTTTTCTGAGAATAGACTTTCTAAAGAGTTAAAAATAAAAGTGTGCTTTCCAAAAAAAGAAAAAAAAAAGTGTGCCTTATAAAAGTTACAGTTTAGGCAGCAACTGGAAACAAGCTGGTTTCACACCAATGGAAACAGCCTATGAGCAAGAGACAAATATACTGTAATAACTGCAATTGAAATAGCCTGTGAGCAGACAAATAGACTCTAATAACAAATCTATGATCATTCCCTGCTTTGTAAGAACCGCCTTCAAAATAAGGAAACTAAGCATCAACAGCTAATGTAATTTCCCTTTTAGAAATCCTCTAATTGTCTTTATAAGCTAATATAACTTGCTAATGTTTTTTTTTTTTTTTAATTTGCATATGGGCAGGAGGCACCAGGGATCGAACTCCAGACCTCCAGCACGGCAGGTCGGAGCTCTGCCTGCTGAGCCACGGCAGCCACCCAACAATGTAGGTTTTTTTTTTTTTAAGTTGCTAATGTTTTTGAGACTCTTACTTGGCTTTGAGCTCACCTTGCTCAGCAGATTCTCTTTCAATAAACCCATTATATTGATTATTATTAGCGTCTCAGTTTGACAGAGGGAAGAAACCCAAGTGCTAGTCCACAGATGAATGGATAAACAAAATGCAGTATATGCATACAATGAATATTATTCAGAGCAAAAAGAACGAAGTGCTGATACATGCAACAACATGAATGAACACTGAGGACATTGTGTTGAATGAAATAACAGACACGAAAGGACAGATATTGTATGATTTACTTATATGAAATAATTAGCACATACGAATTTATAGTCAGAAACCAGAATTTAGGTTACTAGGGACCAGGGTGGTGTAGGAAATGGGGAGTTAATGCTTACATGGTACAGGGTTTCTATTTGGGGTGATGGAAAAGTTTTGGTAATGGATGGTGGCAACGGTAGCACAACGCTGTGAATGTAATTACTAACACAATTGTATATTTCCATGTGATTAAAAGGGAAAATTTTAGGTTGTTAGCAGAATAAAAACTAAAAAAATCTTAATGTACAGCACATACAGTGAACCCTAATATACATTACGGCCTATAATTAATAATAATTATAATAAAATTGTTTCATCAATTGCAACAAAAGTAACCTCACTAATGAAAAGTGTTAATAATAGGGAAAACTGTAAGTGAGGTGGGTATATGGGAACACTGTCTATAAAGAGTTTCCGGTAAACATACAACTTCTCTAATAAAAAAGCACAAATCATAAAAAAAAACAAAAAAATTAAAGTTAAAAAAGAGAATGAGTCGAAAGGATACCAGTTGTAGAGCCAGATGACTTCCAATCCAAAAGACTCTATTACTTCAGTTGATTTCAGGAAACATTTCTCTTGTAGATAACGAACATCATATCTACCTTACAAGGTGATTTTGAGAAATGGTCATCATACAGTCATTCAATTCATATTTAATTGAACAATTAGTATATTCCAGGATATTATTCACTGTAATTTTAACCAACACATTCAGGTTTCCTGCTGTCATCCCATTCCTGCTATGCTCTAATGGGAGTGCTGAGGCAGGTGGGATAGGCAACACAAGACATCAAATATACAAATACGATCATGTGATCTTAGCAGGCTAATGTGATTGTGGGTAGCTGTTTTATCTAAAGTGATCAAGGAAGGATCACATTTGAACAGAGACCTGAATGAGAAGGCTGAAAGGAAAAAAGCATTCCAGGGAGAAGAAAGACTAAAAGGCTTAAGAAAAACTTGGCATGTTTATGGGACAGAAAGATGACCAGTGTGAAAGGAGCATAGTGAACAAGGAGTTTGGACTGTCCATGAGGCTGGGGATTAATGAGTACAGGCCATGTAGAGTATGTGAAGAAACTACGTGCAAAGTAGCCATTGAGAGATTTTAAGCAATGGTGTGATAGGATCATTTAAAGTGCTCACCCAGTACAGAGCCTGGCACTTACAGATTAATTACTAAATGGTGAATGTCAGTTTTGTAGTTTTTATTTTAATTACACAATACCAGGAGATGGTCTTTCCCCTCATAAAATGTACAAACAAGGAGAAGTCTCAATCTGCATTGATAATTGTCTCTTAGTTTCTTATTATATCTTTGCATTGAATGAATCAAGTGAAACACATTTTGATCTCTAAAATCCAACTTGTCTGACCATTCTTTACCATGAGTTTAAAAATAAAATAAAACGTAAGAAATTAAGCAATTAACACACATTAGGAAGTACTGAAGAGATCTATCATTAAAGGTGAAATCTGCCAACAAATGAAATGTAGGAGGAGTCTTGTTAATATTATGCCAGCGATTGCCAAGTGCATCTTTTCATTAGGTATGTTCTTTAGCCTTGTCTAAATTAGGTAGGTTTTTATTCAAAGAAAAGCACAGGAATAAGTCAGAATTAAAATTTAAGTTGAAGGCATTTACAACCAAGCATTAAAGTTTTCTCCAAATTAAATAATAGTCATTATTATATAATCACTTGTTTGCTTCCCTCTTTCAGAGTTTTAAAAATGAGTCAGCCTTGCCATTCACTCCATTATGTCAAAGGCATGGTACAAACGTTTCTTCTTTTTTTTTTTAACCATGTTTTTATCAACTACATGCCATAACCTATAAGAAAGTCAAAGATATCACACAATAATAACAAACAGATAAAAATTCAAGTTGTAATATGAAATGACTAATACATTTGGGGGGAAATGTACTATATTTCTGATTTATGTGTTATAATTGGGATAAATGGAATTTTGGAGGCTCTAAGTATTGTTTTATAGAATATCAATCTTACACTGTATGGGAAAATGGCTGGTGAATATCCATAGATGTAAAGTAAAAATCTTACCTGATTTACAAAAAGCTCTAGAGATCAAAATATAAAGACACCCTTAAAACTATACTGGTGGGCGGCTGCCGTGGCTCAGCAGGCAGAGCTCCGACCTGCCGTGCTGGAGGTCTGGAGTTCGATCCCTGGTGCCTCCTGCCCATATGCAAATTTAAAAAAAAACAAAACAAAACACTATACTGGTAATGAGTAATGGCAAAGGAATTTGTTTACAGAAAATTCATCTGGTCAATCTGATCTACTGAATCAGTAGGAAACAAGGCATTCTAAATAATGTGGTGTGTGTAGATATTATGCTTTAAATTATGGATAACACTTAGGTTATCATCATCATTATCTAGCCCTGGGCTGGTAGAATTACAATTATAACTGTGTGGCCAAAATTTTTCTATTATTTATTAAATGGATAAATATACAGTTTAGCTATATTTTAATTGAGCAAAATTATAAACCAAGTTATCTCAAAGTAAGGAAAACATTTATAACACATTTTATATAAATTTTAAGCAACACTGAGGTCCAACTGCTATTTATATTTATTATATTAACTATTTCAAAATAGAATTTTATTGCTGAAAATAATTGTGGCTGCTGCTTCTGCACCTTTCCTGCAGCTTGACCTGAACAGCCCAGGTGTTTGCACATGTACACAGTGAGATGTCACAGCGGGACCAACTAGCTTCCTCAAACAAGGCAGGCTGGGGGTGCTGGAAGATTCCTGAACCATGGTTACTTCCACAGCAGGTGGTGGTTTTGGTGTGAAGCATATTTCTGCCTGGGGTTTGGCGTGAAAACTACGACCTTCCAACTCCAATATAATCCTTGCCACAGTGATGCATTATTATTTCTATAACCTTGACACTGATCTTACTTCTGGTAAACTCAGAAACTTAAAGCTTTACATATTTCCACCGATGATTTGCAGAGTGCTCCAACTTTGCCTGCCCTTCTGGTGTAACAAAGTGCTTGAGCCACAAGATATGAAGCCTCATAAGGATTAATTCATTTTGATTCATCAGGCTATCTATGAAGCCCGTCTCTGACAAGCATCATCATAAAGATGGATGGCACATAAAAAGCTTATTATAATAAGGAAATACACTGGTGTTTCTGCTAGTATTTTGCACCACATAAAATGAAAAAAAAAAAAGAAAGAACAGAGATACTTAAAATATGTACAGAAAATGAACTCAGGCTGTCAAAATTGTACGCTGGCTGAAAAAGCTGATCTGAAAGACTGATTCAATGGCTAGAATAAAAGCAAACAGTGGAGAAAAAAGGAGAGAGAATGGATGGAAAATTTAAGCCAGGACAGAAGAGTAGAGAAACGGAATCCCAATGCCTAAAAAAGATGAGAACAGTAATGTGTCCAACAACTAAAAAGGCCTGAAATAACAGTATGAGTTTGTTTGAATGAAAGGCAGAAAAGGAGGCACACTGTTTCCTTTGATTTATATTTCAATATAAATATTGTATGTTTTCACCTATAAAATTTTGGGGGCAGAAAGTCTGGATTAAAGCTGTGTATTTTAGTCACATATGGTTATTTGACCATAAGATCTTACAAGATCACCATCAGTTTCCAAACAGAGTTTATCCTAAAATGAGTGGAATCCAGGGTTTATCTATTTAATACTTGATCAGTTGATACTAGTGATCAATATTTATACCACTAGAAAGTAGTCTATAAATTAGATAATCTTTGTAGAGAACTCAGCACTCTATCTGAATCACAGGAAAAATCCAGTAAGTATAAGCTATTATTATCATTATTCTTTCTATTTGTAGATTCAAAAAAAAAATTTAGCACATGAATGTTTTACTCTGAAGAAATAAATTTTGCTGTCAAATGTTTGGAATTTCTTTGACTGAAAAATTTAAGTGCATCAAATTTCTCCAACTAATTATCCAAGACTAGAAGAAAGTAGGAAAAGAACATGGGAATATGAAAAGAAAGAAGGGTTAAAAAAGTAAAACTTGCATTTTGGGGTGTTAAAGATGGAGCACTAGTCTCAAAATTGGACTCTGTCACCAAAGAAAGACCGACTCAGAAGAATATAACATAAGTAGCTAAAGAATAGAATCATCAGTGAAGTAAAGAAATTTTTGCAGGATATAAATACCACGGTCTGGCTAAAATGGAAGTCTTGGGTTAGAAGCTGAGGGGCCATGAGAAGTTCAAAATGTGTTATTTCAAGTTGCTTCCATGATTTTTTGTAATAAGCTCCCCTTTGCCAAAAAACGTGCATTACTCTGAGTTCTGGGCCAGAAGAGGTCAATTCAGCAAGATCCTGTTTATGGAAAGGAAAATTAAACCTTTTTAATGTTGATTTGAAATTATTGCTTCAATCTATATTTATTTGCTATCCTGTACAATTGTCATCATGTAAAATTCTCAACTCTTCTTTCCAGGCAGCTGCATTTATCCTGTTTTAATTTAGTTCCAAAGTAGATCTGTTTTCTCATTCATTGGATTGGGCTCCAGGTTTACTCTTTCTCCAAGGTACACTGGTGAATAAGGACTCCTAGCAATTAATACTCTATATTAATAGAAGACTGAACACCAGTACCCCATTTAAACAGATCTTTCATGACTGTTGTCCCCTTGCAGTAAGACAAGATTTTAGCCTAGTGGAATTCAAGACACAGAGTTCACTTGATATGCACCAGCTGACAGTGTGAGGGATATTCCATTCCTTGTCATTATATTCCATGATGATATAATTTGTTTGTACTAGAAGCTTTTGAAATGTTGACGACATTAACAATGGAGACGGAAAAATAATCACATTTTAAAGTAAATTAAAATAGCAATGTCTAATGCCTTTGGAAGACATTGTGGCATAAGGCAGTAGTGCAATTCTGGTGGTTGATTGGTAAGATTCCTAAAGAGTAGTCTAAAAATGAACAAAACAAGTATTTCCAGACACTGAATGAGACTTGAAAATAGCATTCAATCAGAATTTAATCTTGAGCAAATTGAAAACTGGATGACCGCTCCACAAGAAATTGCTGTCCTCTGCTTAGGCAGAGATGTATAACCACAGTGAGGTATTTTATCAAATATATAGACTCAGAGAATTTTAGAATTGAAAAGGACCCCAGAGATGATGGAGTTCTATTCTTGCACTTTACAGATGGGGAAAAGGAGGCTAGAGAGATTAAAGGTGTTACCCAAAGTAACTCAGCTAACTGGTGACATGCCTGGGGAGACAATCTAATTCTCCAATCTTAATGTTTAGTAAATCTTATTTACTAAAAATAAGTTCTATTTCTTAGAAATTTCCAAGGCACTTTATCTATGAAATATCCTGAAGCTAAGATAAAGGAATTAAGCAAGAATGGATAAGAAGCCAATGGTACTCACAGACATCCACTTAAAGCAGGAAGCTCATTTCTCTTAATGGGAGGTGAGTGCATGGGATATGAGGTTATCCATCCCAAACTATTTAGCTTGCTCTTCTCATAATAGCTTGTAGATCCTGCTTGGATTCATAAGCTAAGTAATAAAGTATATATGTGGAATAATGCATGATAATAATCTATTGCATCTTAGGTCCTTAGAAGTCTGTTGGTTTCTCCTAATTTTTCCCTTTAGAGATAGCCCTCTACACTTCATGAGCTCATCTTGTCCTGGTTGTTTCCTGCTTCAGTAAAAGGATAGGTTAACCATTGATCCTGAGGGAACCAACGTATTGTTATAAACTGCATCCCACTAATTGGAAAAGACCTTCAGAAAGACACTCGTAGAGTGGATTTCAATTCACTCCCCTCTCCTAGGAAGGCATAAGTAAGGGAAAAGGCACACTTGTTATCTATTATCCCAAACCACAGTTTTGGATAATGGACTCTTTCCTTATGGAAGTACTGAAAAAGCCTGTCTGGAACCATTGTCAAGACTTACGAAAACCGAACAAGTAACATCTTTAATAAAAGAACTTATTTTAGAATTTGGCAGCCAATAGTTCTAAAATTTATCATACTCTTCCACCCTTCCCAGAGTGTTCTAAGCATAGTTTAAAAGCTCCCTTCTCTATGTTCCCCATTTTACACAAGCAAATAAAAGTAAATGAGGGATTTCATAGTAAACACCAATAATTCTGCAATAATGTATACACAGAGATACTATAATAACTATATTGACTATTAAGCTGGCTTGATCTTTATTGTATGGTTCTTTGTTCTAAATTAACATTAAATTAACAGGACAGATGATATTGTTTTGCTGAGACTAAATCTTGGCTTCCAAGGTGACTAAGGGTAGAGGATAACTCAGGGATTAATTTCTAAGGTGAGGGAAAATTTCATATAATTGAAATTATCTTGAAAATCCCTGAGTGCAGGGTGAGAACTCTTGATAGATCTAACACAGCCAGCTTCATTAGTATTATAACAGATTGCTATCAGTTGGGTCATGATGTTAAAAATATACATATTTTTATATAGTTGGGCCATGTCATTATATAAACAGGTTATTTCTAGGACAATGTAATGGTGGCTCAGTGACAGAATTCTCACCTGCCATGCCAGAGACCCAGGTTCAATTCCCAAAGCCTGTCCATGTCAAAAAAAGAAGGTTATTTCTATATATTTAAAACCTTCCACAAGGAGATGGACACTCACATGAGAGGCAAATAGTAAATGAGCCCAACTGAGGGAACAGGAGATCTGGGTCTCATCCTGAGTTCACTCTGGGGACGGACATGTTGAATGGAACTCTGATTTGAATGAACCTAAGACACAGCTCCTTTGTGTTTCTAAAACCATCTGGATGACAAATGTAGGTCCTAAAGTCCCCTGATACTAGGGTGATCATACAAATCAACCAGAAAATGTGCATATTAAAGTTTATATATATATATTTTTTCTGCCTTTATTTAAAAAAAAAACTAAAGTTTGTATTTTTTTAATGAGTTTCTTCCAAACAAAATCTGAGTCTATAAAAATTCTCCTAGAATATTCATAGATCCTGGAGAGCACGTTCTCAGAACATCGGGTCACTCCAGTTAAAGATACATTAAAACAAAATAGTCCCCACTCCAAAAGCACTAATACCTTAAGCAATCGTGGCGATTGCGTATCTGCTTAGCAAATATAACTGAAATAAGGGCACTGTTAAGACCAGACACAAGCTGCCCAGAGATTTTCCTGGAGGCCGCTAAAAGCTCCTTAGCAGGCAAGCTTTGGTGCTAAATAAAGCAAGCAGTACAGAAAAAAAAAAATCTTCAATAAAAGAATTTCCTTTGAAGCTGTCACTGCAGTGAGTTAGCCTCCTTTGATTTTTGTATTCACTGCTATGGGACTAGAAATTACTAGCTTCCATTTGTCCTGTGCCTAGGAAGAGAAAATGCATTTATCCATCCTACAAGAAGATGACTTTCACAAATGATGGCCTGTGCTTCTCCCAAAAGAGATCAAATGGAGGCAGGCAGACAGGCTCACCAATGTGCTTTTATAATCGCTGTGTGTGTGGAAGATGTCATGGCACGACTAATGACAGGGCACTTCCCTGTTGCCATCTTTTATGAATGCAAAAAAACAAAAAAACCACACACACACACACACACACACACAAAAACCCTACAGCGAAGTTCATGATTTACGCTATTTCCTCTCAGAATTATAAACCTGCTCCAGAGTCATATTTCTAAGAGAGGAAGTAAAATGAAAAGGATTAAAAACTAAAACCCATCAACCTCAAGTGAAATAGAGTATTTTTTTTTAGTGTGGCACTGTTTTTAAATTGATTGAATTTTGAACATTTAATTGAAGGACAACATACAGAAATGTGCACAAATCAAGTGTACAGCTTCATGAATTTTCACAAATTAACATACCCATGTAATCAGGATCCAGATTAAAAAAAAGAGACCTCCACTTGTGTCTACTTCCTGAGCCATTATATTTTAAATCTTTACATTTATGTACATATAATATTTAGATATTTTATTTTTACTTTTGAAAGAGATGTCTTTTGGCTAAAACCAGGTGCATGTGGAACTAACTTATCTACTAGCTGCATAGCCTTTGGGAGGAGTTTTAAATAATGTGTATGTAGTTACTGAAAATCTCTATTTTTCCCCCTTTCTCCCAGCCCAAACTCCCATCAACCACTTTTTACTTACTTATCTCTGTTTTTAAATATATATTCCTTTCACATTCTCCCAATTATTGTATGTTCTCCCAATTGAGGGCAGACTGTATCTGCAAAAGTTTAGGAACCATGGAAAAAGTACCAGATAAAATAAATAATGAAATGAAACAGACTTTAAGAGTTCTGATTTAAAAAACAAAACAAAACTTTAAATACAATTTGAAATATAAAGCTGAAAAGATATTTCACATATAAAATGTTCTACTAAGAATTTTTAAATTATCTTGAGGACATTTCTTTCTTTTTATTTAGAAGATTCACTCCTCTCCCCCTTTTGATTTTCAATGTGTAAGAACATGTTCACCCTCCTTTGGTTAACTTAACACCACAAATGCTCATGGATTTCGGTTAAACAAAGGAAGGATAACTCTGTAGCAAAACCATCAGATTTTGTTTTGACAACAGGAAACTTCGATTTTGCAAAAGCTGAATTTAATTGGAAAATATATTTTTTGAGGCTTAACCTAAAATCAATGGTTACATTTTCAATCCAATTATCCTCATCAATTTAAAATACTAATGTCTGTTGTGTTTTGTTTCTTCGATGAAAAAATAAAGCCAAAACATATCATTTACATATACTTACATATCCTTGGTATTAATTAGGAAATACACTTTGAAAATTATAGCTCATATACTTGATTTAGCATTAACTTTCAGTCATTCAATATGGTTGTTTGTTGTAATGTGGTATGAGGATTAAAAAAGTAACATTTATAAAGCAGTTCTGAGATGAAAAGAAAGTAATATGTAAATGCTAAGTACCACTACTATATTAATGGGAAAATATTGAAACCTTTCAGTAATCCAAATTATCTCCCCAAATTCCCTTAGACATTAAGCAAATCTTTATAACAATAAAGTGTCATTGTAGAAGGATCTGTGGTTTCTGACATTTTACTCTGCTTCAAGTTATTAATAGTTGGTGGTTAGCATCTTATTGAACAAGCATCTATATTACTCTGTTCTTAATTATCCAACCCTACTAGAATCCCACATATTTTGTCCAAATTTGTGGGATAATTAGAGGTGTCAGTATACTAGATTTCACCTTCCAAATAGAAAGGTTCACAAACTGCGCGATTGAAACCCAAGTGTAGTAATCCAACTTTTGACTTCTTTTGTGAGAAACTAAGCAAAATGCATTAGAATGTATTCCACAGCAGAAGGGATTTATACATAAGAAACTAATTTAAAGAAGTAACTATTTCTTAACTCTGACTCTTCTGACATACAAACAACATAAATAAGCAAGATATGAAATAATAAGCAATCAAAACTTACAGTGATGAAAAAATACAACTCTCAGGTTCAGGTTCAACATTACATTACACTTAAGCTGGAGAAAGAAGGATGCTCGCAAAGAAGTGGGGCTGGAAAAGTGTTAAGGGAAGAGAGAAAGACGAAAGACACTTATAAGTTCCCAAAGACGGAGAAAAGAAGAATTAATGTGCTATGAGAAGAAATTGAGACCACAATGAAGGGCTTCCAAATTGGATGAAGAGAATAATGGTTGTCTTGGCAAAAACATGGAGATCATAAAGGTCTCTGTTCCTCGAAAGTTTTGATTTTATTTGCTAACAGAATGTTTTTTAAGTGTTTTTAAATGCTATATTTGATTGGCTTTCTTCAAATGCTTCTTTAGGTCGTGATTTAGAGAATCCTTTCCATTTTCACAGGACAGTCAACTGAAAATGTGAATCAGTAGTAAATGGGAAATAGAACATGAAAACCCTAGCTCTTTTGTCTAATTTCCTTCTTTTCTCAGAATTGCTGGAACATAATAAACAAATGTGAACACGTTGAGGAAATGAGGAGAGGAATGAAGAATGGGGTAAGGGATATGCTTTGTCAGAGAAAAAAAATCCCTAGGATAGTGTTGCTTGTGTCCAGAACTAGACTTCAATGAAAATGAACAGTATCTTCAAACTGTTGAGTGAGCCTATGGGCAAGCAATTTTTTTTCTGTCTCCTCTAACTTCCCTTTGGTTAAAAATGAAATGCTATTTGCTATTAATTTAAATGGAATTAGTGTTAATTGATGACTATGTAGCTCTTACCAGTTTTTAAAAATGAATTAATGATCATGAGTGATTTTAAAAGTATGAATTGCAAAGGGTAAATGGAGGCAAGGTATAATGCTTTCTCAAAAAACAAACAAGAAACCCCAACCAAGTGGAAAATAAACATGAAGTTTGAAAAACTAACTTGCATGTAGTTTTTTTTTTTAACCAAAAAAACGTATCTATTAACCTAAATCTTACATTGTTCAATGTTAAATTACTTTAAAAAATCCATATTTTAGACAATAAAGAACATTCTGAATTTATTCTTTGAGAAAGAAATACTGGGGTACACAAATAGCTCAGTGGTAGAATTCTCACCTGCCCTGTAGGAAATGTGGATTTGATTCCAGGCCCTGTACTTAAAAAAAAAAAAATTAAACAAACAGTGCTGTGATAATGGATAGTCATATGGAAAAGAATGAAATATGACCCCCCACCCACCCACTGCACAGCAGACAAAAAAAAAAGAAAGAAATATTACTGCAGTACTTTACATGTAAAATCATCTCATAGTCAAATGAAAGAAAACATAATGTACTTAATGGTCATATTTAGGTATTAAAATAAACAGGTGTCTCTGAAATGAATGAGATGAATAAGGATCATTAGTCTTCCATACTGAGGATGATTAACAAGTTGAAATGCAGGAAGCTAGAGAATCAGTGAGCTCATATTTCCGTGAAGAGATTGGCAAGTGCAAAAAAAGTACTGCTGGATAATAGCCTTCTTTTGGATCATTTGAGAGGTACTGAATAGTCCTAAAATCTTTCACATGACTCATAGCAAGCTGCCTGAGCATAATCAAGGTTCAAGAAGAGAAGAACAAGAAGAACATCTGATTGCAAGCCTTCTGAAATCAGTGGGATTATCAAGTGAACTTATTTAGACATATCCCTACATGATAAAGGAAAGGGATTATTTCATACGTCAGAATGAAATGACACAAATGAGATGAGGTAAATGACTCTGATCTTCATGTTTATTCTACTGGGCATGAGATCACTTCTCTTGGTGATCTTTAAGAGGCTTAAAAGATTTTGGGGAATAGTGACTCCATTTATTGTTTTTTATGCTAAGGACATGAACTCTGACACATGGACAAACTAGAAATGGTAAGGACATGAATTCTGACACATAGACAAACTAGAAATCCAACACAAATTCAATTCATTTCATTTCTTAACAGCATTGGACTAGTAGTCATATCACCCTTAGGCAAAGTCACTTAACCTTTCTGAGCTTCGATTTCTATTTCTGTAAAATGAGGGGCTGGACTAGATGGTCTATTCCAGTCCCACTCATTCTATTACCCCCACATCTCTCTGGTCTCAATTTCTGATTTTACAAACCAGTGCTTTAAAAACAAATTAATAAACAATACTTAAGCTCTATAGATCTTACTCCTCCTTTCTTTTCACAATAAAAGCCTCAGTTTCCTCTTTGCAATGACTTCTCAGCCCTTCCCTTTACCTGAAAAAGGCTGTGGAATTCTGTGCAAGTTGAATGCTAAAAGTTTCCATCATTTCTCTCTCAGAGTTGATTTCTTGGTCTCTCCCTTTCTCTTAATCTCTTTCTTCTTAATCTTCTTTCACCCTCAAATTTTCATTTAAAAGATTTAAAAATGCATAAAGTGGAAGGATGGAGCCTATTCTGAAAATATTCAAATTATTCTATGCAGATTAAGCATGAAGAAGGAACTTTGCATACCTATATGGGGTGGAAGGGGGACTTCAGAAAGTCATACATGCATTGTAAGTGGTTTCTGTTATTACAGTATTTTAAAATCCACACACCAATTACGTGAAAAAGTTAAGAAAAAAATAAATTCTTTACCTTTCTAAGTGAAATAAAGTACTAGAATAACCTGTCAGTAATTAAATGCATTTTCTTTGTTCACAGCTCCCCTTTTCTTAAGAGAACTGAGATTTGATTATACTTTGCTTAGTAAATGCAAATTTTCCTGAGTAAGTCCTATGTCCAAGGAGATTGACCTGACACATCTGTGGTGGAGGGGAAAAAACATAAAAGTGGCTAAAATTCTTAATAGGAAAATTTGAGCACCAACTGCCAAACTTCAGTTTACATAAAACTCAACTGGGAGCTTATTAAAATTTCAGAATTCTGGGCCCAGTGGTGTGCTGGTAAATGTTTAATAGCAGGTTCTCCGAAAAAAATTTGTGCATGTAGAAAGTTTATTATAATATTTACTGAAACAAAAATGTGTAGTACACAACTTACAAATAACAAAATATGCAACACTCATAAATTCCACATAACCAATTGATTCTCACAGAATGCTTTTGTTGATTTCAGCTGAACTCTTCCACAGTTCACCTATGACCATAACAGATGAGGGAAAATAGTTTGGATAAAAACACTGGTTGATATACATATATATTTTTAATGAAATAACAAAGACATATATTGGAATTGCACTTGTTCATCAATGATGTGAGTCGCATCTTTCCTCTAGTGAATAATAGTTTCTGAATAATGGAAGAATATTTGAAAACATTTTTGGCTACTCACAATATAATGGTTACAAACATGGCAAATGTTAAATTTAATCTGCATTATTCGATTTCCCCATCATTTCCTTAAATCTAGACAATCAACAAAATAATTGACCATGCTCTTTTGATGTGTAGCATTTGCCAATTTCCATGGTGTAAATTTTCCACCACAGCTGATTTCAAGCTACCAACACGACATCACTGAGCACTGGGTTGGAAAGAGATGTGCAGTATTTTTGTGGTATTTCCACCATACAGATGCAATAGAGGTAAATAACCTCAAAAGCAAGGAAAACAATAAAATGCAAAATTATTAGAAGATAATGATTTTTGAGCATTCAATACATTTTTTAAAAAAATGATGGCTATATTTAACAACCAGTTCACAAAACACATGAAAATTAACAACTGGCTCTCGGGCAAGCCAACATGAGGCAACTCTAGTATATAATTGCCTGGGGTACATATTCAGTGCATCTAATTCAGTAACTCCGATTTGAAACGAGAATTTTCTTTTCAAAAATCAGCCCAAGGAGATTATCTGCTGCCGGTAGCCCTAAGGTCAGACTTTGAAAAATCCTGATCTAGACTATGTGCTTTAGATGTAATTCTAAGAAGATCTTCTGGCTACTAATCCTTTTAATGAAACAATTTAGGGAGCTCCTTGGTTTAAGTAAACACTGGGCAAAGCTTTGAAAGTGAAGAAATAACTAGTTCAGGTAAGGATGTGGGACTTGCTCATTCACCATCAACTGTAAATTGGAAAAACTGGTTTGTTGGGTAATTTTGTAGAATCTGTTAAGATGTAAAATCTCGTGATCCAGAAATTTTAGTTCTAGAAATCTAAGCTGCAGTAGCAATACATGGTTACCTAAAGCATTTCTAACATCAAAGTTCACTGCAGCGTTGCTTATAATAGCAAAAACAAACAAACAAAAAATCAGAACGTAAACATCTTTAATAGGGAACAGGATACATAAATTATGGTCTATCTACAGAGAACACTAGACAGCCATTATAAATAATGAAAGAACTTTGCATGCGCTGCCTTAGATATATAAATATGTCCAGGGTACACCATTAAATTCGATTAATTAAAAAAAGACAACAAATGCAGATCAAGAAGGGGAGTGCAATATGATTTTTGTCAAAAATTTGGACGTGCATAGGTATAAATATGTGTATATGTAGAAACACTGAGATAATGAAAGAAAAATTGGTAGATATAAACACTAATTACCTTGGGATGGGGAGTGGAGAGAAAGGGAATTTGGACTGAAGGTATTTTTTAAATCATAGAGTCATTGTGAGTGATCCTGTATTTTCTTTTTTAATGTTTTCCAATATTTTTCAAAAGATGAAAAAAAACTTGTGGAGAAAAGACTCCTTTAATGACAAAATATGCATATATACCCATTATCTTCCAATCTTTGTTAGTGTTTTTAACTGATAACTCAGGAATTAAGGAATAGTCTTTCTGTGCCCTAACAATGGCAGTTTTTGCAATTCTGAAATCTAAAAAGCTCTGGAAACTTAAAGTTGTTGTTTGACAGCAAAATCTAACCTGAATGGATGTAAATCTATTTGTGGTTTTTATTTACCCCTTTTAAAGTGAATATATGAATACTTTCCTATAGAAAGCAATATTAGTGTATTTGTAAGGAATGGTGCTTAGATTCTCCAAAATGACATAATATAATATATGCTTTATAAACTTCAATACCTTTTGAAAATGTCAAAAGTTCTTAACTTGGTTCAAAGCACTTTGAATAAAGGTCTGTGTCCTTATATAAGGGGACATTAGAGAAATCAGAAGTGGGAGATGGGAAGAAAGTAGACTAGTGGTAGACAGAGGTCTCACAAACTTGGGAGAGAAAAAGGAAACTGAGGAAAAATGTACTCTTGCTGGAACTACATTTCTGTATCTACTGGGGACCAGGCGTGGTCCATGAGGCTGCTGCCTGTGGAGTGGAGAATTTGGAAATATTCTGTGTGCTCTTGAATGAAAGATCATGGTGAGACTAATGTACGATCACTAATCTTGAAGGGGTTTAGGATTACTGGCCTGTGTGCATGCCAAGGACCTATTCAGGCAATGCCAGGCCAGGTGCTAGAAAGGTGCCATCTAAGTTTACCTTTCAGTAAATAGACTCAGTGGCTTCAAGGCATTTCAGCTGGGGGCTGGGGGGAGCATCAACAACGCCCCACATGTGCAATTCTGAAGGCGCTCCTTGAATATATAACCTAGAATGCTCTAAATACGTGGAAGCAAACACCCCACCCCATACCATTCTTCACATTGCAGAGGAATGAGTAAAAGCTGGCATGATGTATCATGCTGGAAAGCATGCTGAAAGAAGCTCCTTGTACAGATTATAGGAGGCAACTGAAGAAGCAATGGGGAGCCATCTTCCCGACCCAGCTTCCTCCGCTCTCGGCAATCAGGTAGCAGGGAGTCAAAAGCTCTCTAATGCTTACACCCAAGTCTGTATGGCCTACTTTATGCTGAAATGAAGTATTTTTAAGGTGGTTGCCCTGCCACTGATCTATGTTCCATCTTTTAAAAAAAGCATTAGCAGGAGATTTTTCCCAGGCTTACAATTTCAAAGCTTTTTCCAATAGCTTCCTGGCAGGAGTTTTATAAGAGGCAGAGAAGCAGCAGAAACCACAGTGGAATTAGAATTCTTCTGGAGTCCTCTGTTCTGCCTTCCTTCTGCCACTGCTCCTCCTGCTCCTACTCCTTCGGCTGTGGGTGGAACAGGGACCCTCCCCACTCCTTCCCTCTCCCCCGTGTGGTTACGTGTCGTAGTGGACTTGCATGGATGGACGCCCTGTGTCTATCAACATCCACCTTTCTGGAACTAAGCTTTTCAGGAGCTGCACCTGAATTCTAGGGTGGAATAGAGTAGAAAAGTCAAGGAAATGAATATCTTCTAAATTAGATATGACCTCTTGCCTGCTTCTCAGTTCTTTCTCTTGGGGCACTTACTTGGACCTAGATGGCATTACTACAATTATTGTGCCATTTGTATCTTTCCCCCATTGGACCTCAGCTATATGAGGGCAGAATATTTTTTTTACTATATCTTTACCTCTACATGATGCTTTGGTTGTATTAAAATGAGCTGAAGCAGGCAGTATGATAACAAAATCTACAGAACATATAAAAAGGTAGATACAAGAAGGCAACGTGCCCAGTTATTTGGAAAATCTCTATGTATTCCTAGGAATTTGAGCGAAATCATAGTGTAGCTGTTGACATGTGGAGTGATACCCCAGAAGTATGAAGAAGAGGGGGGAGAAGATAAAGGAGGAGCGCTTACATTTATTGTCTAGCTACTCTGTATCAGGCACAGCTGTAGGCATTTAACATACACCATCTATTTTAGGTCCATATAACATGTAATGTATTTTAGAAAGATTTCTATCCAAAATGTTGTAAAGTTACAGTAGTTAAGAGTTAAAACCTTAGCTCTCTGGAAAATCTGGCCATTGAAAATGACTTGTTCTTTAAAGGGTCTAAGTAGAATTTTATGATCTGATTTTGCCAATACAATTTCAGAAATTTGGAGACTAAGCGCTCATAACATAGAGTTGAAAACAGGATCCCCAGGTTTCATTCATTTCATTCAGAATGTAACTACTGAACACCACTCTACAGAAGACGAATCTTTTGGCAATATTCCCAAGAATGTGCTAATGTGTAGGCCTACTTCCAGGGCTGTGATGAAGGAGTGGAAGCAAGCCCTGAAAGCACGCAAGGGGTGTGTACGTGTGTGTGCATGTGTGTGCACGTGTGCGTATATCGTTGATAATACCTAGTAACTTTCCTATATGCACCCAGAGCTTAAGGGCAGTAAGTGGACTATAACTTGGAAATTTTGACATTCCAAGGACAATCAGGGTTTAAGCACTTGGGATGATATCCTTACTTCCATTCTAAGAATATCAGTTCCAACTTCAGTTGGGGAGTGCATGGCTCCTCCAATTTGAAAAACGAGTTGTTGCTGGAAACTATTAAGCAAATGCCAGAACCTTTAGAAACAAGAGGCCAGTTTTCTTAAAATCTTCCTGGGCCAAAACATTCAGAGAAAAATGTAACATTCTGTGACAATCTCAGGGGAATTCTCTCCGTGGAACAAGACTTTTATGGAAAAACCTGGGGGGAGGGGAAGAGTTCCTAGTTTCAACTATTATAATTTTCTTAAGGGCAGAGGCTTGGTTGCGTAGTTTATATATCTGCACCATGAATGACAAAATTGCTGTGGAGAACAGGAAATAGCATAACTAGGAAGTCTCTACTGGCAATGTGTCAGGTATGTACATACTTCTGTGTTAAAACTAATGAAAGACTACAATAGCCTTGTAAAGAAACCAACATCCTCTTTATGTTATGGGCAACGATGACAACAAAACGTTGCATTTGGGGGAATTTATGCTACCTTTGAAGCCTTTTTTACACGGGCTATAATGGAAACAGCTAGCATTTATTGAGCACTTCCTAGGTACTTTATATGAACCATCACGACCCCCATTTTATAGATGAGGAACCAGAGGGAAAGAGAGGTCAAGAACTTGGGCTGGGCAACAAAACTAGCACATACTGTTGCAAGAATTTAAACCAGGCTCTCTGGTTTTAGAATAGCTCATTCCTTTACCATACTATCACTACATGGGGCAATCATCTCTAATTGGACTACATTGTGTTTGCCATGGAACAATGATTTGTAAAAAAATGTTAAAAAGCATAAAGAAATGAACAAATAAGAATATTCTGGCCTCCCCAAGTACCACTCCTGGCTCATTCTGGCCTCCCAGAACCCAAATCCTTCTTTCATAAGTAGCTTTTCCATGCGCTCAAGCCCGCGACGAGACAACTTTATGAAATCCAATCAGGTACTTGCTCCGTGGAAAAGCACTCAGCAACTCGCTGGGTGGCCCTCTGAATAAAGTCCTAACAAGGATCTCTACAACCTAGCTCAAGCCTTCACCTCTCTCAGTATACTCTCTTCCTTCTGGCCACTTCTCCCCTTGCATTTCACACTCCAGCAATGCCCAATTACCCAGAGCTCTTTATGTACAGAGGCTGTTCTCTCCTTTGCATCTGCACATGCTTTTAACTTTGTGTGGAATGCATCTTCACCCCGCCCCTGCCTATGTGGGAGCCCCTGATCACCCCTCAAAACCTTGCTCCGGTTCCATCTATGGAGAAGACTTTCCCAAAGGATGGAGCCCTCCTCTCCCAGGCAGACCTGCACAAACCAGCCTCACCACAGCCCCCGTGTCTGGTACGTATACCTAGGAGCACACAAGTGTCTGTGCACATCTCCCCTGCTAGAACATCCTAAGCCCCTGAAGGCAGGAAGATCTGTATACCCAGCACCAGCACAGGCCTGTCACTGTGATGAATAAATGTTGACTGTTTTTTAAATGATTCTTTTACAGCTTCACATTCTGTACACTTTCCAAAACAAAAAAACCAAACAGACAAAAACTAAACCAAACCAAACCAAATCTTTTAGGTAATCTCACAATACCCACTCTAATCATACCTTCAATCCTTCCCTACTAGTAGAGATCACAGTTCAAGGCATATCCAGCTGGCTTCTGGTTATGTTCTCTCTGCTTTATTGCATTCTGACAAGTCTTAGAAGGCATTTTATTTTCACTGTTAGTGCTTTATTAAAGGAAAGTCCAAGATTTCTCAACTTTCTAAAACCTTTGTGTGGAAAAAATGTTTATACCCTTAAGTCAAACATTTTCCCACTTTCCAACAGAATGCAATAATTTTCTAGTAATATTTTTCTGCTTGATTTATAAAAAATATCATCAATAATTTTCACTGACACTAGTACTATGTATGTATGGGGACATATATACATACATGCATGTGCACACAAATACATGCAATGCATTTTTTCTTTTTTATAGACCCTTTACTATGAATGGTCAATGTTAAAAATGTGAAACATATGGAAGCCACTGTTTGTGAAGTCATTTACATACTCTAGCTGCAGAGATGCAACATTTAGTTCATTGCTATATATGAGGAGATTTTCTTCCTGGGCCTTAGGATTTGGATTTGTTCTTTACCAGAGTCATAATAATGAAATCATGCTAAATTTATCCTTCTGTGTCTAGCTTATTTCACTCAGCATTATATCCTGTAGGTTCATCCATGTTGTTATATACCTCAGAACTTCATTTCATCTTACTGCTGCATAATGTTCCATCATATATATATATACTACATTTCATTTATCCACTCATCTGTCGATGGGCACTTGGATTGTTTGTATCTTTTGGCAATTATAAATAGTGCTGCCATGAACATCGGGGTACAAATGTCTGTTTGTGTCACTACTTTCAGCTCTGTTGGGTATATAACAAGTAGTTAAGTCATGGTATTGCCAGGTCATAGGGCAACTTGATATTTAGTTTTCTAAGGAAACACCAAACTGTCTTCCACAGTGACTGTACCATTATATATTCCTAACAGCATTGAATAAGTGTCCCAATTTATCTACATCCCCTCCAACATTTGTAGTTTCCTGTTTGTTTAATAGTAGCCATTCTTATAGATGTGAGCTGATATCTCATTGTTGTCTTGATTTGCATTTCCCTTACAGCTAATGAAGATGGACATTCTCTTCATGTGCTTTATTGCCATTACTATTTTCCCTTTGGGAACTATCTATTCATATCTTTTGCCCATTTTATAATTGGGTGGTTTGTTCTTTTGTTGTTGAGTTGTATGATACATGTAAACATAACATATCAAACCTTTATCCAATATATGATTACCAAATATCATCTCCCATTGAGATGGCTGCCTCTTCATCTTTTTGACAAACTCCTTTCAGGCACAGAAGCTTTTGATTCTAAGGAATTCCCATTTATCTAGTTTTTCTTTCGTAGCTTGTGCTTTGGGTGTAATGTTCAGGAAGCTATGTCCTATCACTTGCTCTTGAAGATGTTTCCCTATATTTTCTTCTAGGAGTTTTGTGGTACCAGCTCTTATATTAAGGCCTTTGATCCATTTTGAGTTAACTTTTGTATAGGGTGTAAGATAGGGGTCCTTTCATATTCTTTTGGCTTTCGACATCCAGTTCTCTGAAGCCCATTTATTAAAAAGATTATTTAGTCCCGATTCAGTGGATTTGGAGGCCTTGTTGAAGATTAATTGACCACAGATTTAATGGTCAATCTCCGCACTCTCGATTCATTTTCATTGGTCAATACTTCTATCTTTGTGTCAGTAACATGCAGTTTTGACCACTGTGGCTTTATAGTATGCTTTAAGGCCAGGAAGTGTTAGTCCTCCACTTTGCTCTTCTTTTTTAGGATATCTTCAGCTAGTCAAGGTTTCTTTCCCTTCCAAATGAATTTGATAATTAGTTTTCCAAGTCTTCAAAGTAGGTTATTGGAATTTTAAAAAAATGCCTTTTTATCATGAAATATAGCATATATAAAAATAAAAGAAAGAAAAAGTAATAATTTTCAAAGTATATTTCAATATGTAGTTATAGAAAACATATCAGAGTTTTCCTTCTAGCTGCTCCAAAACACTGAAGGCTAAGAGAAATAGCAACATAGTGCTTCAGCAGTCATGCTCATTTGTTAAATCCTATTTTCTCTGTTACAACTCCTCCTTCTCCTTTGATTCTTCTTCCAATCTATAGAGATTTTTAGGCAATACACATTCTGACTTTTTCATATTGAGAAGAGGTGTCAACACTAAAGTATAGTGGAATGTAATTAGCTGATATTCTTGGAGAGGCTGGTCCCTCTGGCTTAGGAATCCTCTGGAAATTATAGATTCAGGAAAGCAAACTTAGTCCATGAAACCTATAGAATCTCAGTTCAAGCCCTAAGTGTTCTTAAGAGTTAAAAGGAGTGGTGTTGGTTGGGGTTTTGTAAATCATGGCAGTTAGCACTGTCTAACTGAAGCTTGCATAAGAGTAGCCTGCAGAATAGCCTCTTGATGCTATCTGATCTCTCTTAGCCACTGGTGCCATATTTTATTCCACTTCTTTTCCCTCTTTTGGTCAGGAAGGCATTGTTGATACCACAATGACAGGGCCAGACACATCTCTGGGAGTCATGTCCCATATTGTCAGGGAGATTTTCACCCCTAAATGTCATGTTCCATGTAGAGGGGAGGGTAATAATTTCCCTTGCACAGTTGGATTGAGAGAGAGAGAGATGCCACATCTGAGCATCAAAAGAGGTTTTCTGGAAGCAACTCTTAGGCCTCACTATAGATAGCATCAGCTCCACCACTACAGAAATAAGTTTCATAAGGACAAACCTCAAAATCAAGGGCTTGGCCTATTTTCTTGTGAGTCCCCAGTGGTTGAGAGGGTATCCAGGGTTTCCCAAATGGGAACACTCAATAGTTCCACATTTCCCTTTTTCTTCAGATCCTCAAGGGACTCCATCAATATATATATATTTTTAACTAATACTTCTTAATTATCAGCCCACCATAGTCTGAGATGTATCTGGGTATTATATCAAGCTATACAGAATTACAAGGTCTCATTCCCATTCTAGACTCTAGGAGTTAGGGTTATTTAAATGAGCTATCCAGATAGGTTGATTTAGATTGTGTGTTACAGAAAATTTAGGTTCTAGACATAACAGATCTCTCTGCCTTTGGTCTCATTTAGTAGGTGAAGGTCTAGAGTACATACACTATTATCTTTTACCCTAGATTCTGATTAACTTTCATCCAGCCAGAGTGGCTTTGTTTTATTGAGGCCTGATCTCTTTTTCAGTTACTTTAACTTTATTGTATTTGGCTATGCTATACTTTCAGTGCTGTAGCACTCCATGTATGGTTCTTAGGTGTCACAGAGTTACTCAAAGTTCCAGGGAAGTATCAGCTGATATACATACAGCTGATAGTGTCTCAGAGTCTAGAATTACAGCCTCAGACTAAATGTGACTGCTATAAGGGCTTACAATCTGGGCTCCAATTTTCTTATAAATATTTTCTGAATGAGACCTTAGCATATTCATTTTTTTTTTTGTTTCTGGTTTATTTTGCACAACACACTCTCCCCAAGGTTTATTCAGTTTCTTGTGTGCCTCCCCTTTTTGTAACTGCTCCATATTCCATCATATAAAAGTATCACAGTTCGCTAATCTGTTTTTCAGTCACTGTACCCTTCAGCTCCCTCCATCTGCTGGGCATCATGGATAACGTCCAAAATAATCAAACATGGCTTACAAATATCCTCAGTTGGTTCTACAATCAGCAGCCCTCTCAATTTTAAACAATTTTCATTGGTCCATAGAGACAAAGAACTGACAAATACAGTCTCACCATATATCAAATCAACTGCCCCTTATCTCTTGCTCCTCTGGTAATGCTGTGGTACTGTTGATGTCTTCCTGTTAACTACTGGCTATAGCATGCAATTTTAGTTTCCCTCTATACCCCTCAACTACTGACTCTTTGTCCAATACCAAACCTTTGAAATAGTTCATGTAAGAACTTATTTATAATTGTAGATTTAATCAGGGGGATACATGACACCACACAGCTCCTTTCAATCATATTCACCTTCAATATGGCAATGTTACTTATAGTAACACTAACTAGTTACTATCACTCTATATGTTCCTTTGCATTTCAGTTCAACCTTCTTGGGGAATCTTTTCCCCCATGTTTAGCTTTTATTTAACTCTAGGACTGCTACATTCTACAGTGTAACCTCTGAGATTACATTTACTAGAGTCATAATAGTGAAATCATACAGTATCTTTCCTTTTGCGTCTGACTTATTTCAGTCAGCATTATGTACTCAAGGTTCATTCATGTTGTCATATGTTTCAGAATCTCATTTCATCTTACTGCTGCATAATATTCATGGTACATGTGTGTGTGTGTTTATCCACTCAACTGTTGATGGACACTTGGATTTTTTCCATCTTTTGGCAATTATATATAGTGCTGCTATGAACACCAAGGTACAAATGTCTGTTTGTTTCATTGCTTTCAGCTCTTCTGGGTGTATACTAAGTATTGGTATTGCCAGATATAGGGCAATTCGACATTTAGGTTTTAGAGGAACTGTCAAACTGTTTTCCACAGCAGCTGCACCATTACACATTCCTATCAGCTGTGAATAAGTGTTCCAATTTCTTCACATCCTCTTCAACATTTAGTTTTCTGCTTGTTTAATAGCAGCCATTGTTATAGGTGCGAGGTGATATCTCATTGTCATTTTGATTTGCCTTTTTCCTTATAGCTAATGAAGATGAGCACCCTTTCATAGGCTTTTAGTCATTTGTTTTGCTCTTCAGAAAAGTGTTTGCTCATATTCTCTACCCATTTTATAATTGAGTTGTTTGTACTTTTGTTGTTGAGTTGTATAATTTCTTTAAATACAGGACATCAAGCCTTTATCCAATATGTGGTTTCCAAATATTTTCTCCCATTGAGGTGGCTGCCTACTCAACATTTTGACAAAGACCTTTGAGGCACTCCTTGATCTTAAGGAGTTCCCATTTATCCATTTTTTCTTTCATTGCTTGTGCTTTAGGTGTAAGGTTTAAGAAGGTATCTCATATTACTAGAACTTAAAGATGTTTCCCTACATTTTCTTCTATAAGTTTTAGAACGTACCAGTTCTTACGTTTAGGTCTTTAATCCTAGGGTGTAAGATAGGGGTCCTCTTTAGTTCTTTTGGCTGTTGATATCCAATTCTCACATGCCCATTTATTGAAAAGACTATGCCTTCCCAGTTCAGTGGATTGGGGGGCCTTATTGAAGACCAATTGTCCATAGATTTGGTGCTCTATTCCCACACTCTCAGTGCGAATCCATTGTTTGGTAATTCTATCTTTGTGTCATTACCATACTGTTTTGACAACTATGGCTTTATAGCAAGCTTTAATCCTCCCACTTTGCTCTTTTTAGCATATCTTAAACTATTTGGTAGCTCTTTCCCTTCCAAATAAATTTGATAGCTAACTCTTCCAAGCCTTCAAAGTACGTTGTAGGGATTTTGATTGGTATTGCATTGAATTTGTAGATCAATTTGGGTAGAACTGGCATCTTAATGACACTGAATCTCCCTATCCATGAGCATGGAATAGCTTACCATTTATTAAGATCTTCTTTGATTTCCCTCAGAGATGTTTTGTAGTTTCCTGTGTTCAGGTCCTTTACAACCCTGGTTAAGTTTACCTGTAAATACTTGATTCCTTTAGTGGCTATTTAATAGAACTTTCTCTTTAATTGTCTCTTCAGTGAAGTTATTGCCTATATATAGAAACATTACTGATTTTTGTATATTAATTTTATATTCACCACTTCGCTAAATTTGCTTATTAGCTCAAGTAGTTTGTCATAGATTTCTTGGGATTTTCCAAGATAGGTTCATCTATTTCTGCAAAAAAATGAAAATTTTCTTTATTCTTTTTCTGTTTAGATGCCCTTTAATCCTTTCTCCTGCCTTATCCCTCTAACTAGAACTTCTAGGACAGAGCTGAATAAGAGTGGGGACAATGGGTATCCTTGTCTCATTCCTGATCTTAGGGGGAATGTTTTCAGTCTCTCACCATGCTGGCTGTGGGTTTTTCATATATGCTCCTCATAATATTGACAAAGTTTCTTTTGTTTCCTACCTTCTGCAGTGTTTTGTCAGAAACGGATGTTGATTTTTGTCAAATCCTTTTTCAGTGTCAACTAAGATGATTAGATGATTTTTCCTTTTGAAGTGTTAATGTGCTGTATCACTTTGATTTTGAACCATCCTTGCATGCTTGGTGTAAACACCCCACTTGGTCATGATGAAATATTTCTTTAATATACCATTGGATTCAGCTTATACAATGCAATTTTAATAATTTAAAAGATAGATATATAGTATTATTTTCCATTTCTAGGTGAAACTAAAGATAAGTATGAGATCACAACATAGAATCTTTTTTGAGCGTAAGTCATTTCTTTTAATAAATCAGTCCTATAGAGGTTCTCATTGACTCTTTTTTTTGTCATAAAGATATGAGTGGGAAGTTGTACACTAACTGTGCTTGTCTGAAAGGATGTATGTACCCTAGAAAAGCCATGTTTTAATCAAAATCCTATTTCATAAAGGCAGAATAATCCCTATTCAATACTGTATGTTTGTAATTAGATCATCTCCCTGGAGATGTAACCTAATCAAGAGTGGCTGTTAAACTGGATTAGGGGAGATGTGTCTCCACCCATTGGGTGGGTCTTGACTAGTTTACTGGAGTCCTATAAAAGACGAAACATTTTGGAGAAAAAGAGATTCAGAGAGAGCAGAGAATGCTTGCAGCACCACGAAGCGGAGAGCCCATCAGCCAGTGCTTTGGAGATGAAGAAGGAAGACACCTCCCAGGGAGCTTCACGAAACAGGAAGCCAGGAGGGAAAGCTAGTAGATGATGCCATGCTTGTCATGTGCCCTTCCAGTTGAGAGAGAACCTATGACTGTGTTCACCATGCGCCTTCTCACTTGAGAGAGAAACCCTGAACTTCATTGGCCTTCTTGAACCAAGGTATCTTTCCCTGGATGCCTTAGATTAGACATTTCTATAGATTTGTTTTAATTGGGACATTTTCTTGGCCTTAGAACTGTAAATAGTAACTTATTAAATTCCCCTTTTAAAAAGCCATTCTGTTTCTGGCATGTTGCATTCTGGCAGCTAGCAAACTAGAATACTAACTGACATGAACTAAAGAAGTTAACAAGGTGCTTCTACTTGCAGTACTTAAAAGTATAATGACAAAGATAATGCTATAACATCTTATAGGAAAATAAATTACACAATCCTGTCCTTTATTCACATCAACTATTTCCTATTTCCCTCATTCCTTACAATCTTTGTATACATACAAGCATGTATATATATTATATAGTCTGTGTAAAATTTTATGATTTGCTATTTTTACTATACCACTCATTTTACCAGTATCCTATTAAGGACACTCACCCATTTTCTAGTTTTTCATATTAATAGTTAATGGTAAATAAATAACTGGGCTGGTAGCTCATTCTTTAAAAAAAATTCTACTTCTTTAAGACAGAAGCCCAGAATAAGATTTTAATATATATAATATTAAAATATTAATATTAAATATATACACAATATGGGAAAATAATTTATAAAAACATTGTACTAATTTATAAAGCTTCCAGAATTCAATTTCCACATACCCCTAATGTTAATATATGTAAAATGGTATCTAATTGTCTTAGTGATATTTGATATTTTCCTATGTGTTCATTACTACTCTAAATCATGTATAGCTTAAGAAACAAGATGATATCTAACTGGAAATGAATTAAATACTTGGGTAAAAACTTTTGTTTACATCTTTATTATATTATCTTGAGATAATGTCTATGAATTATAGCCCTAGTAATCTTTGTATCTCAGATATAACTTTGTTAGGGCAACTATTTCAAGTTTTCAGAAAATGAAAAAAGAATGCTACATAAAGTTTCTCATCTGTCTCTCACAACCCATATTTGCAGATTAAAATATAAATATTTTTATTATTCCTAGAGTAAACATAAATAACAAAACACAAATTAATTCCTAATCAGAAAGAAATCAATTTCAATCAAATTATGAAGATAGTATATTAAAAAAATAAAATAGTGTATATCATCCAATTTCCCCTGAATATCAAGGCAGTATCTATTAGGAGGTAGTACCAAGGTAAGAGAAGTCAGGCTGGAAAGTGAAGTTTAGGGCACTGTGGAGGGATAGAATACGTAGATAAGGGCGCGTGTGAGGCTAAAATGGGCGACTTCAGTTGTGGTGGTCAGGGAAGTTCTTCCTCCCCTTTTTGAATAATACTACAGTCTTGTAAATGCTCTGAAAGTTTAGCAGTCTCGGAATTTGCCCACTCTACTGATACCAACATGGTAAAATTTTTAGACTTTCTGAATAATACTATAGTCTTGTAAATGCTCTGAAAGTCAGCAGTCTTAGAATTTTCCCATTCTACTGATAACAACATGGTAAAAATTTTTAGAGTTCTTCAAACGCAAATAGTATTTTTTCCTTTGTTTTTAACAAAACCTTGTTTGAGCATAACAGTTAACAATTTCAGATTAGGTTCTGTTCCAAAAATTGAAAAATCTATTTGTTTATAACCAAAAGTTTATTTGTAAAACAGAAACAAGTTTTATTTGGAAGTCAAGCTCATCAGCTGGTCTACAGGAGCTAATTTAATGGATGTATCTGACTATACATTGTATAAGTATTATACTACTTATAATTCTTCAGTGACATAAAATTATTCTTTCTAACACTTTTTCCCAGAGGCATATATTGTCCTAGTTCCAAATGCCAAGAATCGACAGAACCCCTCATCACACAGAGCTCTGCCAGCAGGATCCCAGAGGATATTTTATAGGCAGAAATGAACATTTACTTCTAGATTTAGCTGTCTGATAAAATCTAATGTGCTTGGGGGAGGCAAATGTATCATATTAGTTAGTAGAAATATGATGTTAAATTATAGAATCCAAGGGGATATGTACAAAGCAGCCCAACACAGGAGAAAAGCCAACAAGTCAAGAAGACTGGTTAACATTTTCACTTGCATGAACACAAAAGAGTGAACCAGAGGGTGGCCCATGGTGGCTCAGCAGGTAAGAACGCTTGCCTGCTGTGCCCGAGTACCCAGGTTTGATTCCTGGTGCCTGCCCAACTAAAAAAAAAAAAAAAAAAAAAGAGTGAACCAGAGATGTGGTTGGAATTTACCTAAATGCGGGCAGAAGGAGTAACAGGCACCATTCTTGGTTGCCTTGGTAACAGGGCCTCTTCTCCATGTGAATGATGGCATAATAAGAAAAGGGACATTAAAATGAAATATACAGTAATCATACTTAGAGCAACAGGTGCCAAGGGGCATATTTAGGGATGCCTAGGGAGAGGTTGGGACATGTGCGTGAGTTCAGT